>SNQJ01S0020312.1:199775-212401 GCA_010110895.2 Picea sitchensis | reverse complement strand
ATAATATTATTTATTTATTGTTTAATAAATGTCGATTAATTAATTAATTGATTACTTAACACATTCAATGATTTGGGTAAAGCATTAACGGGCTTAATAAATTTAGTTTAATCATTATAAGACTTTACGTATGACAGGGGATAAGGAGTAAATGGGGGGATAAGGTGGGTGGCCTTAAATGATGGAGGAGGTGGTGAATGAGGGGGATATGACTGGGCAGAGGCTTACAGGAGATGATTATGAAATTTTGGAGGAGGAAGCATTTGGGGAAAGGACTATATTTCATGTTGGATATTTTTTTGGTTTTGGAGGTTGGGTGAACTGTTGCAGGGGGCACTAGGTTGTTGGGAGTTTTGGGCTCGGGGGCCAGGAATCCTCATGGAATCCTGGAGCTAGGGAGCCAGATAGGCTGCTCCTAGCTGGCTGGGTGGTTAGTTGGTTTTGGGCAGGGTTTAGTCAAAACATCAGGAAGAGTTTTGGGCAAGCAGCAAAGTCTGGGCAGGGCAGCTGAGAGGGAAACCAGAGGTCGGGAATTTACCATCAAACAGAGGTATTTTTTTTATGTACTCATTTTCATGAACATGTGATGGTTATTTAAAATTATTAGCATGCTGTTACTATCTTTAAATTTCTGTTGCTTATATGTTGAATGAAAGAAATTACTTATTGTTTATGCGTCGAAGTAATCTTATCTGTTTAAATTTATGAGTTTTAATAAGCTTAATTAAATCAGGTCCCTACAAATCCGGATCAGTGGTATCAGAGCAGTCTGCTCTTCATTTATTTTTCTTCTTGCATGTCCCCGACAAGATTTGGGTACAAGAAGTTGGGACTCAAACTCAACATTGACTCCATCCGAGATCTGCATCTCATAAATAAATACTTCGACTTAGAACTCAAAAATGTGCTCCAAAAATAGGTTCTTCAATATGATTATTCATACATGGACTAATTGATACCCCTAGCTATCTCATGCATCCTCTATTTATACTACAAGAAATGGGTCAAATCCCTTACATTGAAAAAACACGCTAATTTATAAGTGGAATCCACTTTCTAACTCCTTACGTGCGATTGGTCTTCGATCCAACTCTTTCTTTCTTTGACTCTGCACTGGTATTCCTTCTTTCCCGACGTGATGCTTCCTTTTCCCTTCTATCATGCTGGTCTTCCTTATTTTCTAGCGTGCACTGCTTCCTTGGTCAATTCCTTAGCTCTTCTCATTGTTTGTTGTGCTTAACCCCAAAATTTTCTGCTCCAACAACCCCTCAACACTAACCTGTGGCTTGTCTAGAGCCACTCAGGAAATGTATGCCCTTTGTACTGATTTCTCCAACTCCTGGAACTCTTTTTCTAGTTCATCCACTTGCTTCTTGGCATGCTCACTTTTCTCTATCAAGGTCTACATGACCTACGATGTAAAATGCTCCTTCAACACTTGTATGCCTTATGAGTGTGCCTATTCCATTCCGACTTTCTCTGTTTCCAATGCTATTAGAATCTTTTCCGCTTTCTCTTGTAGGGGATCCAACTTAGTATGTTTGGTCTCCCTTTCCTCTTAGATTGTCTTCAATTCTATTTGCAGGTTTTTATTTCTTATGCGACCTTCAGTCTCATGGGTATGGGCATTGCCTTATGTTTTTGCTTCAGATCCTGGATTGTGAAATTCAAAATTTCTTCCCTTTTATCCAAGTTCTGGATTTCTTCATCTTCTTCCAGGCTCGTCCAAAGCTATGTGGTCCTTTCGTAGAGATCTGTTATTTCCTTGGCTTCCAGTGTTGGAAGGTTTGCTTGTTCTTTTTCCTGGTGTTCCCTTTCTGACATGATTTCTGGAGGTGTGGTTGGTGTTAGCTTTCCAACCAACTCTACTATCTCCTGTTTGTATTCCTTCATCGTCTGTGCTATCTTCTTTAGCTTTTATTCTGCTTTGATTTCTTCTGTGAGTGCATTTTCTAAAATTGTCTGAAATACTTCCTCAAGTCTCTGCTCTATTCTATCTACACGAAATTTTTCCTCTTCATGTTCAATTTGTGTTTCTTTGAGTACTGTCTCGAGCACCTCTTTTTCTTCCTTGATTTTCTCCAGATTTTTTGCATCCATCCTCACCCTGGATTGTACTTCTTGTGCCATGCTTATCTGTAACTTATATAAGGCCTTGGTTTGTATTCTCTCTAATACCAACTCCATATGTTGGACGTCCTTAACTTGTTTATGTGCCATGTCCTGATCAATTTGTAGCATGTCTTTGGTGAGGCTAAATCTTTGTCTTTCCAATGCTGTTATCTGCATTGTCTCCTCTTCATTTTGTGTTGGTATGGGATGTACTTGAATTGTTTGCTACTGTGTGTCCCCTTCCTGCTGTGCCTTGGTAAATCGTATCTTCTCTAATACCTTCCTGACCTCTGTCAGCTCTTGCATAATATTTTCTCTTTTTATTTTCTCCCTACTCCTAGGCTTCCATGGTGCGCTCCTATATATTTTCTACAACTAGTTCCGCATCAACTCTATTATTGTATACTTTGGGACTTCCTTGTGCTCTTTCATTTTCTTTCTTTCCGCACCTAAATGTACAATCATTCTCTTTGGTGGCCTTGGTTGTGTTGGATCTGCTGTGCCTAGGATATCTGGTATATTTCCTCATGCTTGTCCCTCCTGCATAGGGATTTTCTCCTTCCTTTGTGTCGTGCCAATAACATTATCTCCATAGTACTTTTTCTATGTGATGGGATTTGGATAGTCTTCTTCTTTATTGCTACGCTCCCCCTTGTCTGCTTCTTTTTCTGTGCTACACTCCTTGTATTACTTGCTGGGGTACTCTTCGTTTGTGATGAGCCTTCTTCTGCTGTGTGTATGTCCTTTACTGGCTGCTTGTCCTTTGCTGGCTGCTTGTCATTTGGTTGTTCTACTGTGCTGCACGACACCTTCCAGTTCTCAGAAAGAACATGGTGTATTTGGGGTGCTTCCAACCCACTAATGAAATCAATATAATGAGCCACGAGTAATGAAACTTTTTCCCTACATCCTGGGCATCTTTGAAATCCTCTAAAAATAAGTTTAACAAGTATGGGCTCTAGCTTAATATAGTTCCCTTCACGCACTACGCGACTACTACTATTACACCTAATGACACTTCCTCCTTGTGACACTTCTTGAGTAATTTATAGGCCATCAGTTTGGTTGCTTTTTGTGTTGCTGGTTCAATTGTCATGTTGATAATGATCCCCCTAGATCCTCTCTCTGTCCCATAGTTATGCTTCATCTCTTCTGCCAAGGCTTTCTCCTTGGTATTGTCATCAAGGTACTACATAGGTTTCTCATTGTTGGTTGGAAGACCTATTATTTTGGCTATCAAGTCGATGTCAATGGAAACTTGTGTATCTAGCCATATAATTCCTCCATGTAATACTGCCAGTAACTTCTTGATGCAGTTATTTACATCCTTTCCCCTGCCAAAGTGCGGGATCTACAACAAGTTCATTATACATGTATTATATATCCCTTGTATCCATTGTTTAGGTTCCATTATGGGTAGTCCTATTACGTTGACCCTTTTTCTTTCTAATTATACTTGCTGCGCGAACTCTAGGAATTTATCTGTGTCCTTGACATCATGGTATGAATAACACATTTTATCTACACATCCAAGTAAGTATGCTATGACCTTTACTCCTATTGGTATGCATGGTAATACAACAGTTACCTCTAGTTTCTTGAGCGGGGATCTCAGGACTCGTTGTTTTCCTTTCCCTTTTGCTGGTGCGCTTGAGGGCCCTGCCTCTTGGTACATTTTCTCTTCCTGTTCTTCCTCTGCGCGAGACTCTGGCTACACAGTGAATTCTTCTATTGGTAATTTTTCTTGCCATGTTTTTACTGTGCCATATTGAGCCCTCGCCTCGTCGGAATCAATTTTCTCATCATCTGATTCCTCTATGGGTTGGACTGTTTCCACACTTGGCTGCTGCATCAGGTTTTTCTCTACTGTTGTGTTTGCTGGATCAATTGCCATATGTTCTGTCACATGGGATGGCTCTTTCTCCTCTACCAATGTAAGACTCATCGGTTCAATGACTGGGGAAGGAATGGAGTCAACATCCACCACTCCCTCCATCTATGTAGGGTTTTTGGCTTCCATTACTAGCTCCAATGATGACCTATTGTTCTAGCGGGTTCTCCTCGACATTTGGCTGGGTTATCTGACTTTAGGTGGTGCCATATTACTGGAATCTAAGTGAGTTTTCTTATGAAATCTCACTGTCAGCCTGCTAAATTGCCGGTTCACTCTTCGCTCTGCAGCTCTACGTTCTCTCGAATTCACATTGTGGCTTGTCGAACCCTAATTTTTCTTCTAAAGTGATTTCATAAATGCTCCAAAGCTTGCTGGGCACACTTCAATTATTTTCATAAATGTTTGTTTCGCGCCTTCTTTTTCCGGCGACCGGTTTTTCTTTTTCATGACTATTTCATTTTTTCGGTGCGCTGTATTTTTCTACTGTGATATATATTTGGCGCACTGGTAGTTCCTTCTATTATGGTTTTTCTACACACAATATCTTCATTTCTTGTCACCTTGACTTTCTGTCTGCTGTGCACTGTCATTTTCAACTATCTGTCTATCACTTATTCCTCTAACTACTTCTTTTTGGCTTTTTCTTCATTTTTCTACTTTTCTTTTCCTTTATCTTATCTTTCTTCCTACTGTATACAATATGTACAAGTCTACTTGCTGCGCTGCAACTACTGAGGGTTAGTGGGTCAATTGTCCCTATACAGTTTCAGTCGACTACCATTCACCAGTCCTTGAACTTCCTTTCCTACTATATCCTATAGCTGTACAACACCTCCATTGGTGACATAATTTATCTGGTATGGCCCTGGCCAATGCATTCTAAGTTTCCCTGGGTGTTGCATATATTTACTCTCATAGAAAAGAACCAAATCTCCTACTTTGAATTTCTTCTTCTTAATATGCCTGTCATGCCATGCTTTATCTTTTGGTTTCTGTACCTCTTGATGGAAACCATATATGATTATGTCTTCTTCTAATTCCATAAGTTGAGCTAATCGCTCCTGTGATGCCCCTCTTTCTGTCATTTCTATAATAGCTGCAATGCGTAAACTTGGTATCAAATAATATAAGGGGACTACTACTTCCTGTCCATACACCAATCTAAAGGGTGTCTTCCTGATTATGTTCTTGCATGTAGTCCTATAATCCCATAGTATTGTTGGTACCTTCAAATCACAGTCATCTCTGTTCACATTACAAATATTTGTCAAGACATTCTCCAAAATCTATTTAGATGCTTCTACTGTTCCATTAGCTTGAGGATGATATGGAGTGCTCTTTTGATGATATATCTCAAACTCTTCAAGCATTTCCTAGATTGTGTTGTTGATGAAGTGAGTCCCTTGATCACTCATCAATATTCTTGGGAATCCAAATATTATGACAACCTGTTCAAATAAAAAGCGCACTGCAATCCTTCATTGCTGTTGTCTCAACCCATCTGCTTAAGTATTCTGTCATTGTAATAATATATCTGGCTCTTGATCTTCTGGATGGCGGATTAATTGGTCCTACAAAATCTACTGCCCTTTTATCGAATACTTTCAAAGAAACATGAGGTCTCAATGACATATCATCCATCCTGGATGGTCTTCCAACTCTCTAACAAACATGACAATTTTGACAATATTCCTTTGCGTCCTTATGAACTGTTTGCCACCATAATCATGTGCACAATACTTTTTTTGCTGTCATTTTTCCTGCATAACGTCCTCCAGCTATGCCTTCATGTGTTTCTGCCAATATGATAGACCTTTCTTGCTCCATCGCACATCTTCTTAGAATTTTATCTGCACCAAGTTTGTATAAATGACCTACAATTAGTTGATAATCTGCATCTCTTAGTACCAATTTCTTCTTCTGCGTGGTATTATATTCCTTTGGTGCAAATCATCTACTAAAAAAATCAATAATGTCGGCAAAATACTCATCTACAACCTGTACTAAAAATAGTTGAGCATCAGAAAAATTATCTTCCAAACTGCTTTGGTTCCTCTCCATTGGTTATCATGGATAAATGATTTGGTCATGCATTCAATTTTCCAGGCTTTACCACAACTTCAAAATTAAATTATTGGAACAGAAGTAGCCATCTACATATCCTTCCCCCCAACACTGACTTATTGACTAAATATATCAGAGAAGAATGATTTGTAAACATATTGAAATGTTTCCCTAACAAGTAATGCCTGTATTTCTACAAAGCATACACCATAGCTAATCCTTCCCTTTCTATAGTATTATAGTTTTGTTCTGAATCTGATAACTTTCTGCTTGCAAATTCAATAGGGTGATCTATATCACCTTCTCCTCGTTGTGTCAATACTGCTCCTGTTTCTATTGCAGATGCATCCACATGCACATGCAATTCTTTTTCCCAGTATGGAAACACTAAAATCGGTGCAGTAACCATCTTCTCCTTCAAAATATCCAAAATCCATTGGAATTCATCATTCCATTGATACTTAATTTCCTTCTTCAACAATTTTTCCATTGGCACAGTAATCTGTGCATATCCTGATCCAAGTGGATATTGGTGGCCACCCACCTATTCCAACTGGTTCCTCTTGATAGTTTTTAGTTCAAAACGTTCTTATGTAATTCTTTGTAATTGTGGGTTCTACACTTCCGGGGATGTATGAATCCCTACATAGTTTCAAGGTGGAGATTGGTGGCTTCCCACCTAATCTAACTGGCTTATTTTGGAAGTTTTCATGTTAGTACATCTTTTTGTACTTCCAAGACCGTTTTGGGGCCCCTAACAATGTTGTTTTGGCTTTCCATAGTCAAACTGTAGACAAAGTTAGAGTTTGAAAGCATAATGTGTATTTCTATAAAAGACCTTTCCAACGGGCTATCACGTGCCTAAAATGAAGTTTGTATGCAAAAGTTACGACCCCGAGAAGTTGAGATACCAACTTACCCATCGAGGCCCACATAACTTTTGGCGTTTCATCTCCTAGGGTTAGGTTTTTGGATTTATAGGGTTTTGGAATTCATGAGTAATGTTAACAAGGCCTCTGGAGCTCAATTGTAATCATTCTTCTTATACGGATGCGCATAGCAAGCCACGTCTCTTCTCAGAGATAACTACCACCATTCGAGCAAGTTGTTTCCAGTTCTGTAGTTTTACAGTGTCAACCTATTTTATTTATTCAATAGAAGCTATTGTTCACTGGATATATTTTGTTGTTCTCTGTATCACTATGTTATTGTATTCAGTCTGTTATTCCTTTCGTTCCGCTCATAAATCCATATCAGTGGTATCATAATAGTCTTCTCTTCATTTATTTTTCTTCGTGCATGCCCTCGACAAGATCTGGGTACAAGAAGTTGGGACTCGAACCAGTCAAGCCTTTGCAAGTTTGGTAATGCCAAGCTCGACAACAACCCATGGGGGATGAGAAGAAAGATGATGGAGCAAGAGATCCTTTTAAAATGTTGCTCGAGGAAGCCCTTGTGCGACAAAGGAAGGAAATGATAGACAACTTTGCATAGATCCTTTGGCAGCTTCCCACAAGAGACACATCTTCATCAAGCGACCATGCAACCCCCTTCAAGGTACATGCAAATTTTGATATTCCATTATTTGAAGGGCTAATAGGTGCGGGTGTTGTAGATAAATGGATGAATCTGCTCGAAGGGTATTTTTTGGTCCACAATTTTTTTGATAGGGAAAATATTACTTTTGCACTCCTCAAGGCCGTCCCCCATGTTAAGGATTGGTGGGATACTTACTCTGAGCAAAGGGCCATAGAGGAATCTAAAATATTTGTGGTTGCCCCCACATGGGATTCCTTCAGGGATGCCTTTAAAGAAAAATACTACCTCTTTGGAAGCTACAAGGACCTGTACACAAGATGGACCATGCTATGTCAGGAAAGGGACCAGACAGTACCAGATTTCACCAATATTTTCCATGCCCTGTGAAACAAATTGGGTTTCAAAGACTCTAAACAACATCTGGTGCTCAATTACCGTGGTTGTCTACATAGATACATTCAAACATAAATGGAGTTTTTGGACATCACATAATTAGGTGTGACTTATAGATATGTTTTCAAGATCGAGCAAAAATTTATGTAGAAGAGGTGAGAGTTTGGATCTGCAAAATCCTCACAGCTGAAGCAGGGAAAAGGAGGCCTCAACCCACAAAAAAGAGACAGAGAAAAGATTGCTACTCTCAGGACAACCAGTCAAAGACGTAACCCAATAAGGGTAATGAGAAGTCGAAGAAGGACATGAGAAAATGGTGTGAATACCATAAAATCCCTTGGCACAACATCAAAGAATGTCACTCCAAGAAGTCACTAGTGGCCGAGTTGAAATATTCCGAGTTAGAGGTAGATTATGACTCCGAATCAAATCCAGAAAGTGGAAAGTGGATCATTGATGTCGAACCCAGTGCCATTGTCTCTACCACCAAATCCCAACCAAGCGAACTAGAAGAACCATTGGAAGAGGAACACCTCTTTCACTCACATATGTGGGTAAAAGGGAACTCTGCTTCATTTCATTGTCGATAGAAACAATCAGAAGAACATGATTTTAGCAGAGGTCGTCAAGTGGTTGGACCTGCTGATAAAACCACACCAACAACCCTACAACATTGGCTAGCTTCACTAAGGAGGATATCTCCGTGTCAACCGACAATGTCATCTTCCCTACAACATCAAGCCCTTCAAAGATGAGGTATTGTGTGATATTGCTCCCCTTGAAGTTTGTGATGTTATGTTAGGCCAACCATATTTGTGAAAGTGACATGCTATGTATGAGTCTAGACCCCATAGTGTTATTATTACTTTGGGTAGACAATTGTACATGATACCAGAGGTAGTGCTGCATACCGCTATTTCTTTTATCTCTGCTAAGTAATGCAGTAAGGTCATTTCACAGACCAAGAAGTTCATCTTCTTTGTGATATGTGCTCGTAGTAAACAGAATGTCGTGGACACATCTATGACCTATACACAAAGCCTCTCTTTGCAGTAGAAGCAAGTGGATGGGATCATGGAAGATTACATAGACATCTTCTCCTCACCCACCAGGGTACCGATACATTTCCAAGTCAAACATCCAATTGATCTAACCCCCGGTGCCTCGTTTCCTAATGGACCAATCTATTGTCGCTCACTGATGAAAAATGATGAAATCAAGTGCCATATCCAAGAGCTGTTTCAAAAGGGGCACATCCGACCCATCTCCTCCCCTTGTAGAAGCTCGATTGTGTCACTACAGAAAAAAGACGATACATGGCGGTTCTTTATTGATTAGAGAGAATTAAACAAAATCACGGTCAGGAACCAATACCCAATTCCCCGAATTGATGGCCTTATTGACCAACTCAAGGGGGACAATTTATTCAACAAGATTGACCTAAAGTCTGGCTAGCACTAGGTTCCCATCGAACCAACTGATGTATGGAAGACAACTTTCAAATCTAAAGAAGGTCTTTTCGAATGGTTGGTCATGCCCTTTGGCTTAACAAATGCACCAACAACTTTCATGAGATTGATGGATGATGTATTGAGACCCGTCACTAACTCTTTTTTGGTGGTGTATCTAGATGACATCCTCATCTTTAGCATAAGTTGGGAGGAGCACATGCAACATATTCAACAGGTTTTGGGAACTCTACGACAACACAAGCTATATGCCAACTTGGAAAAATGCTCCTTTGGAATGAACATGGTCCAATACTTGGGATAAATTGTTGATGAGCATGGGGTACATGTGGATCCAACTAAGATCCAAGTCATTCGTGACTGGCCAGCCCTGACCACACTAACCAAGCTTCAGAGCTTCTTGGGACTTGCCAACTTCTACCGAAGGTTCGTGTTTGGATTCTCCCATATTGCATGGGCCCTCAACCAAGTAACCAAGGGTGGTGGAAAGGAAATGTTCGCATGGGGTCAGGCACAACAATAAGCATTTGATGATCTGAAGCATTGCTTGTGATCAACTCTAGTACTCTCCTTACCTGATCTGCAACAACTGTTCTAGATGGAGACCGATGCCTCCGACTATGCCGTCGACACAGATCTCATTCAACATGGTCATCTAGTAGCACACCATAGTGAGACACGCTCAAATACTGTCCAGAGATACCCCACCTATGACAAAGAAATGTATTCCATTGTGCAAGCCTGACGTCAATGGAAACATTACATTCTGGGAAATGAGACAATCGTCCACACTGATCACAAGCCTCTGCAGTTCATACATACATAGGGGAAGTTGCAGAATGACCGCCATAAAAAGTGGCCCACATACCTACAACAGTTCCATCTCAAAATCAAGTATAAAACATGGAGCACAAATCATATCGCTGACTGCCTTAGTCTCCCTCCTGTTACTACACTCACCACCATGATCCATTCCTATGGGAATGAGGCATCTGAGTGGCCCCTGACTTTTCCACCACTTATCAGCTCTTGGGTACATGAGAGAATGTCGCCAATTTTCACATCTAGGATGGACTGTTATGCCATCTAGGCCACCTCTGTGTTCCCACAAGAAAGTGTGCAAAGCTGATTTGGGAGTCTCACTACAGTCGGATGGCAGGACATTTTGGCATAGAGAAAACTGTGGCCGTTCTACATAAAATTTTTTATTGGACAAAACTTTGACAAGACGTGAACAAGTATATCAGATCTTGCACTTCATGTGCCATTTCCAAGCCATTCATCAAGAAGCAAGGCTTATAAATTCCTCTTCCTACTCCCGAGAGGCCTTGGGAATCCATCTTGATGGATTACATGTCTGGCCTTCCATCCACCAAGCACGACAATGGTTGTGTATTTTTGGTGGTTGATCGGTTTTTGAAGATGTACATTAGCATAGCTTGCAAGAAGAGCATCACAAAAACAAATACTTCCTATCTCTTCTTCGAACGGGTGTGGGTCCATTTTGGGATACCACAGACCATCACCTCAGATCGGGACAACAATTTCCTCAACACATTTTGGTCGATTCTTTGGTCACTCTTGGACACCAAGCTCACTTAATCCACTACTTTCCACCCCCAAACCGATGGCCAGACAAAGGTATTCAATCAGATGATTGTGCACATCTTGCGCATGTACAACTCTAAGAATCCACATACATGGGATGAGAGTCTTCCATATGTTCAACACAGCTACAACAGGGCTCTCCATAGCTCCACCGACCATAACCCATTTCAGGTAGGGCTGGGATTCCAACCCTTGGGTTCCATTCATGTTGCACTCCTTCTTGCAACCACACAGGAAGAATCTTCCCATGTTTAGTTTTAGGCTGACAAAGCCACCAGATTCATTGAGCAGATTCAACACATCCGCCAAAAGGCCCATGCGATTTTGCAGAAAGCCAATGCTAAGTACAAGCAATGTCATGATCAAAACTGGGTATCACACCGGTTCCAGGTGGGAGACAAGGTATGGTTACATTTGCATAAAGAGCGCCTTACAAGGCCCCATCAGAAGCTCCACCCACTTCGCTATTGGTCTTACACTATCACCAACATTGTGGGTCACAATGATTTTGAGCTCAACACTCCACCCTTACTTGGCTTGCACCAAGTGTTCAATGTGGACCTCCTTCGACCATATTTTCCACCATTATTAGACACCTCATAGATCACAGAATAGTTGACACCAATGGATCTCAACCCTAACTGGATGGAACAGAGATCCACCGATCAGATAGTGGACACACAGGTCAAGGGCACTCTCCAACAGAGGATCCAACTTTATCGGGTTGTCAAGGAATGACAACTCCTACACCAAGGAAAGTGGCTCACCTAGGGACAAATTTAGCATAAGTTTCCTCACCTGATGGGGGCACTCAATGAAATGGATACCATTTCTTCCTAAGGGGGAGGACTGATCTAGGTGGATTGATGGGTGTTCTATATGCACTAAAAAATACTAAAAACCCTCAATTAGATTTTCAACTCGGGGTAAGTAAACTTAGAGTTGTAGCAATATATATGCCAAGGTAGAAAAGCTGGAGGTATTATAGTCTAACTAAGGAAATGGCTATCTGATAACTTATCTATTCAAGCAAAGGCTATTAATGATCAAAACCTACTAAGAAACTTAAACTATTTATCCTAAGTAACCTTTGAACAAAGGATCGATGGATAGTCCTAAGAAAGAAATTGAAAACCCTACTTAAAGCAAGTTAACTTAATCATTACAATAAGCAAAAGCAAATTGTTGGCATAAGGGCAGACCCAGGGTTTAGCTCTAACAGCGCACCAACAAGCCCTAACTACTAGCCCTTTCGAAAATACCTGTGAAGTAGATGCAGTCTGACCCAAAGTAGAAATGAGGGGTTGCAGGAAACAAGTGTCTACAACCAGAGGAAATGCAAGTGGATCCAAGGCAACAACACAAAGAGATCTGTTAAGAACCAAATATCAATATAGCATAGAAAAACCTCAGAAAAAGTACTCAACGCCTTGAAATAGAGATAATTTAAGATAATAAGCCTCTTCGAGGGGGCAACCTCCTTTTACCCCACTTAAATGTTCAAGTACAAGATGATTCAAAATGAAAATGTCTCCTTGGTATATATA
>SNQJ01S0020312.1:189098-199765 GCA_010110895.2 Picea sitchensis | reverse complement strand
AATTTTTCAATACTTCCATGATCTCCCCTTTTAAACCATCCATCTTAGTATCCAACATAGCTTCCATTGAATCCATCTTCTTTTGTAGTTCATTTATGTCCCTACGCATTTCTTAACCTTCATCAAGAGTCCAAGTAGGATTTACTGGAGGCTTATTTGGTGTAGAAGTTCCCTTTTTTGGTGGCATGTTGGCCAAGTATCTCTTTTGAACCTTGATTTTGAGGTGGTTCTGCTAGAAAATATTTCTTCTATTGTATCTCCCAAGTTTTGGCCCTTCTGGGTATGAAACTTTCTTTTATGTAGTTCTCTGATATTTCTTCTCTGCAATGCCATAGGTCTGATCAAAATTGGATGTGCCAAGTGGAATTTACGGTAACTTCCCCACAACTTGCTGATTTTTGTCCTTTCTAGGAGATGTCACTTGTATAGCATACCCCGCAGAAAATAATTGATATAAAATTATAAAAATTGCACCAAAAATACTACAGACTGTCCACAATAAAATGAAACTAGTCCCACTCAATTTGGATACTCTAGGAAGAAGTTATGATTGTTTTACCTGGAACACCTTCTTGAGACTAGTAACTAGGACTAGTCAGATACCCTATCTTTCACAGGGTGTATCTACAAATTTGTGACGCCCAGAAGCTAAATTTTTTACCACAGATACCTTAATAATTTCTGCAAATAGCCTCCAGAGTTCAAGGTCTGAAACGTTACAGAAATTTGTTTATAGCAAAAATTCCGCAATGACTCATTTCAAGATGATTCCAGAACCCTATCTTGTACAGGTTGTATCTCCAAAAGTATAAGGCCTCGGGAGATCAATTTTGAACCCAACATACCTTGGTCCGTCTACTAAATATACTCCAAGCCATTCCTTCTGAAACATTGTAGAAAAATAGTTATAGGGAAAATTCCAAGGTGTCTCAGATGTAGTAGCAAAACCCCAAGACCTTGAGCTCTGATACCATATGTTAAGAACCAAACATCATATAGCATAGAAAAACTTTAGAAAAAGTACTCAACGCCTTGAAGTAGAGATAATTTTAGATAATAAGCCTCTTCGAGGGAGCAACCTCCTTTTACCCCACTTAAATGTTCAAGTACAAGATGATTTAAAATGAAAATGTCTCCTTGGTATATATAGGAGACTAGGAGGTATAATTACAACTAATGGCCTAAAATCGACATAAATAAAATAACATCACTTATGTAATATGCCCCAATGAAGGGGTAATGAGCCAATATTAGGGCTTAACAAGATCTAACTACTCTTACCAAGAATAAACCTACTTCACTCATTTATATTCCAGATCTAACATAGTCATGCAATAACAGACTAATAGAAGATAAAAGAACACAACATCAATCACAAAGACACAAAATATACATGGTTCACCCTCTCCCTAGGGCTACATCCACATAACTATGTTTCTTGATATTATATGAAAACATACAGTTCTATCTGTGCTCTTAGCTTGTAGATCTCTCTCTCCTTCTCTTCTTCTCTCCCCTCCCTATGCACCTAGCTGCAGGGTTGATCTTCGCACCTAGCTGAAGATCTTACAATACCAGAAGGATCTCACACACAACACTTCTCTCTCACACAACAACAATCACTCAACAATAATAATGAACTCTCATCCAACAACAAACTCGAGATGAACTTAGCACCAACCCATCCCAGGTCCTCTAGACCTTTACTTATACATTACAATAGCTCACCAACAACCTTAGGTTGAAACCTAGGTGTCAAAACCCTAAGTACCAAAATCCTAGGTGTCTTAAACCCTAGGTCAACTTGACCCGCATTTTCTGGGCTTCACCAACCTATCTTTCCTTCTTACCCGCGAAGTGCTCCAAAGCATCCATTGGTGGATTTTTCTGCTTGCTGAGTTGTCCACAGTCCATCTTCCTTGCTCATCTGTTCTTCTAGATCTTCTCATCCAACGAATCATCTTCCCTTACTCTGTTCCTTCTTTTCTGCTTCTTTGACCACTTTGACCAAATTTCAGTCCATGTGTCTTTCGCGCAGTTCACACTTCATCTTTTCT
This sequence comes from Picea sitchensis, assembly GCA_010110895.2. NCBI lineage: Eukaryota > Viridiplantae > Streptophyta > Pinopsida > Pinales > Pinaceae > Picea > Picea sitchensis. The sequence continues at coordinate 197,708 of SNQJ01S0020312.1, read as the reverse complement.
CTTCCTTTTTCTTCGCTTTCTTTCTTAATCCATACCCAAGAGCCAACAGGCCCCCAACACTCACCTGTGACTCGTCCTGAGGCACTGTAGATCTGAACCTTCTGTTTCACTTCGACCTTAGACTACATAGAGAAGCCCGTGCTTTCTGCTCTATCCTTCCCCACTATGTGCAGACTATATTTTCTATGTCTGGTACCCAGTTTCAACTGCACTTAGTACCTAGACCCTTCTGCCTCTAATCTTACTGAGAGATGCGAGGCAACTGGTTGTCATAGTACAATTTCAACCGGCTCCCATTCACCAAACCTTCCTTCCACTTTCCATTCAAAGTCTTCAACTACGCAACGCCTCCTTCCGTGACATAGACAACCTCATATGGCCCAAGCCAATGTGTCCTGAACTTTCCTGGATGCTTCATGAACTTGCTGTCACATACCAATACCAAATCTCCTTGGTTAAAGGATTTCTTCTTGATGTGTCTATCGTGATAGGCCTTTTCTCTTTTCTTTTGTACCTGCTGATGGAATCTTGTAATAAACCTATCTTCCTCCAATTCGACCAACTGCATGAGCCTCTCTTGAACAACGCTAGTGTCATCCATATCTGTGAATGTTGCAATTCTTAAGATAGGAACTAAATATTCCATAGGTACAACTGGTTCAATACCATAGACCAACTTAAAAGGAGTCTGGATTGTCAACTTCTTGCAAGTAGTTCTATAGACCCATAACACTGTTGGTACTCTCAAATACGAATCATCCCTGTTCACATTGCAAATCTTTGTCAGCTCTATCTCCAAGATCTTATTGAATGCTCCAACTGTCCCATTCACTTGTGGATGGTATGGAGTGCTCTTCTGATGATGAATTGCAAATTCCTGAGTCAAGGCTTCAATGGTATTATTAATAAAATGTGTGCCCTGATCACTAAGAAGGATCTTCGGGCATCCAAAACTGGTTATTATATCATCAAATATGAACCATGCAACTATAGTTGCACTACAATCCTTAACTGCTCTTGCTTCTGCCCATCTGGTCAAATACTCTGTCACAGTGAATATGTATCTTTCTCCTGTGCGCTTTCCTGGTGGGTTTATAGGTCCCACAAAATCAATGGCCCATTTCTAAAATCCCTGTAAGGTTAGCTGGGGTGCTAAATGCATCTCATCTCTTCTAGAAGGTTTCCCAACTCGTTGGCATACATCGTAAGTTTAACTTCCCCAGCTATCAACCCACTGGCCAGGAAACACTACTGCATGGAATAACATTCTCATACTTATATATATAACATGCATTAAGTCATATTACACACATTTAACTAAACCATACAGAGTAATCACATAATTACGGCTAAGATGTAGAAATAATGAGATTAACAGTAATTCATGATTACAGTGAAGTACATGATAATATTGCAAGAATCACAGACATGCATATACTTATAAGTTAAGTACAAAATTAAGAGTTATCTTTTAAACTGGCATAATTCCACCAACTACGTGCAGGCCTTCCATTAACTCCCAGCCTTAGACCCCGCTGCTCATCACGCTCAGCAGTGGGTCATCCCTGAGCTGGGACTAAGCTCCACCCAAGGCAAGAGAATCCTAGTCTAGGCTGAGGTTACAGGGAAAACTACATAGAGAATCCAGAAGGATTCTTCCCAAGATGCCTTCTTACGCCCACTACTCACGGACTCTCATTCCCCACATTCCTATTCTTCCCGAGAGTATACACCTTCACAATCACAGTCCATCAGTGCTTCACCTCCCTCTCTAGGCCTCGACAACAGGCCAGATTAGGAAGTCTCAAAGCTCCGTAGCTGGTGCTGGACTCTCTCTGGGAGAATACCACTTCCCAATAGACTCCTTCACCTGGAAAGAGCTGCTCATAGGCCTTACAGTCTGCCTCTTCAACTACGGGCCTGACAACCTGGTTCTTCATCCCTTTTCGACTCAATTCTCACATGGTGAAGATAATCCACAACACAATCCCACTCAGGAAAATAGTAAGAAGCAACCCACAGACAGTTTGGGTATGGATTCGGCTCTGCAATGGTGGATAGAATAGGTTCACGAACTCACAGGTTGACTTTCCCTCCCGACCAGTTCTCTCAATGGTGTATAGGTATGCGAAGGACAGACGCAGACCAAAAATGACATCAGACGGATGATGTTTTGGTTTTTAGGAAGACATCTCAGTTTCTGGTTTTCAGAGCTGCGTGAGGGTATACGAAATCAGACGCAAAGGATGATGAAATGAGGGGCGACCCCCTCCACAACTGACTTCTGCTTTTTTTAACTTCATGTGCCTGGGTCGACACATGTCACCCATGAAGATGCATGCGCTCCATCAACATGCGTTCCTCTCCAGGAACTTAGGACAAAACATATATTTCACATGGATTTTTGGAATAATATTAAAATATTATTTCCAAGGACTTAAGCCCCTAGGATCAACACTTAGCCTCTCTTTCCAACCTTCCATCCCCCAATCCCTTACCCACTCCGTGGAAGCTTAGTTCCCCATCACTCATTCATCATGGTCGGTCTGCACGTAGGGGTGTTCATATTTTTATTAATGTTCTGCATAATTACATATACAAAAATAGACTCATGGCCTTAACACTTAGGCTCTCCGGCCTAATAAACTCATAAGCCTTACCAACTTATATTAGCTTGGCTCACCAGCCTATAAAACATGATTTAAAATTCATAAACATGATTACAACAGGGCTCGTCCTTGGGGATATTACAATCCCCTCCCCTTATTTTTGCACTGTCCTTAGTGCAACTCTCACACAGTATCAGCAAGATTTCCAAAATCTTCAAAAATATGCGGGTATTCTACCCGCATAACATCCTCATGCTCCCATGTCACGTTCTCAGGACTGTACCAGGTCCACTGGACCCTTACAAGCCCTATAGCTCGATTCCAAAGCTGTTTTCTTTTCCTATCCAATATGTGCACATGATGCACTTGCAGGACACCTTCTTGCTCCACCTGAATCACATTCCAATCGATAACATGATTAGCATCAGGTATATATTTCTTAAGCAATGAAACATGAAACACATTATGTACAGTCATGGATGCAGGTAATGCAAGCATATATGCAACTGGCCCAATCCTTTCTAGGATTTCAAATGGCCCACAAAATCTGGCTGCCAACTTGGCACAGTTTCCCAGCCTTAGGGAACTTCTGTTAGCTTTCACTTTTAGGAAAACATGGTCACCCACTTTAAACTCCCCATGGAATCTATTTTTATCAGCATAACTTTTCTGCCTGCCTTGGGCAACTTTCAAGTTCTGCTTAATTTTTAGCATTTTCTCTTCCATTTCCTTGAGAAAGTCTGGCCCAATTACTACCCTGTCAGCTATATTATCCCAGCTTACTGGAGTATTTTAGTTTCTGCAATAAAGCGCTTCAATTGGGCTCATATTCAATGATGTTTGATACCCATTGTTGTAGGCGAATTCTACCAAGTGCAGGTAGTCTTCCCGTTTTGATGGTTTGTCCATCACATACATCCTTAGCATGTCTTCTATTACTCTGTTCACCTCTCTATCTGTCCATCAGACTTAGGATGATAAACTATACTGAAATGTAGATTCGTTCTGAATCCCTTGAATAACCCCTGCTATAAATTTGATGTAAATTTCGGGTTTCTGTCAGACACAATTATCTTAGGAATTCCGTGCAATCGTGTCACTTCCTTCATAAAAATATCAACAACATATGCTGCCTTATGAGTGGTCTTTAATGAAATGAAATGGGCATATTTTGTAAGCTTGTCCACCACCATCATAATGGAATCATGTTGCTTGCCTGTTCTGGGCATTCCGGTGATAAAATCCATCATTACTACTTCCCACTTCCACTCAAGAATGGGTAAAGGTTGCAGCAACCCTGTTGGGTGTCTGTGCTCAGCTTTAACCTTTTGGCATTCCATACATCTGGTGATGTATTCTGCAATCTCTTTCTTCATACCTGGCCAGAAATAATGGCTCTTGACTGCTGCCACAGTCTTCTGATATCCAAGGTGCCTAACATAAGGCACGTTATTCATTTCTCTCAAAATCGCAAGTTTCATACCCTCGACATTAGGTACATAAACTCTGTTCTTGTACAAAAGTATTCCATTGGTTTCCAGTTTATAATTTTCCACTTCCTGTGGCCTCTCACCTTGCTGTATCTTTGCTACCAGCCCCCTGTACTACAAATCTGCATTTGCAACCTCCAAAATTCTGCCCTTTATATCAGTTTGGTACATGCTAATGGTTGTAGCATGTAATTCGTGTACTCTTCTACCGAGTGCATCAACTACTTTATTCTCCTTCCCTTTGATATGCTTGATATCAAAATCTTACTCACAGAGAAACTCCAACCACCTACTCTGCCTAGCATTCAAGGTTAGCTGGTCAAACAAATACTTCAGATCATTGTGGTCTATTCTCAGTTCGAACCTCCTTCCCATGAGGTAATGTCTCCACTTCCTCAGAGCGTGAATGATGGTTGCCAACTCCAAATCATGAGTTGCGTAGTTATTTTCGTTCTCTTTCAACTTGCTGGATTCATAGCAAATTAAAAATCCATTTTGACTAAGGACTCCTCCCAGTCCTTCTTTACATGCATCAGTGCACACCACAAAATCTTCATTTGGGTCTGCAATCCTCAATATTGGAGCACTGGTTAACAATTGCTTCAATCGATGGAAGCTTTTCTCACACTCTTCAGTCCACTGGAACTTTTTCTCCTTCCTTTGCAAGGAAGTGATGGGGTAGGCTATCTTTGAGAACCCTGCGATAAACCTTTTATAATAGCCCTCTAGACCCATAAAGGATCTAACTTCCACCACATTCCTTGGTGCTTTCCATTCTTTGATGGCCTCAACCTTCTCAGGATCCACGATGATCCCTTCTTCTGAAATAATGTGCCCCAAGTAATGGATTTGCCTTTGATAAAACGAGCATTTACTTAGTTTGGCGTACATCCAGTGCTCCCTTAACACCTGCAACACCATCCTTAGATGTTGTTCGTGCTCCTCTTCCGACTTGGAATACACTAGAATATCATCCAAAAATATAAGAACGAACTTATCCAGGTACTCTCTAAACACGCCATTCATAAGACACATAAAGATAGCGAGCGCATTCGACAACTCGAATGGCACCACCATAAATTCATAGTGGCCGTACCTTGTTATGAAGGCGGTCTTGCCAATATCTTCGTCCTTAATTCTCACCTGGTGATATCCCAATCTGAGGTCTATCTTTGAAAATATATTCGCATCCTTCAATTGATTGAAGAGGTCATCAATCCTCGGTATAGGGTACTTGTTCTTAATAGTTACTTTGTTTAACTGTCTGAAATCAATACACAGCCTCAATGTTCCATCCTTCTTCTTCACGAATAGAATTGGGGCACCCCAAGGAGACATTCTTGGGTGAATGTACCCCTTCTTCAGAAGCTCTTCAAGCTGCAATTGCAACTGTTTTAGTTTTGGCGTACTCATTCTATAAGGAGCTTTCGACACTAGAGCTGCTCCAGGCATCAAGTTTACAGAGAAGTCAATATTTATTTTCGGAGGTAATCCTGGTACCTCATAGAATACATCCTTAAAATCCCTTAGTACTGCATGGTCTCCAATCTTTGAGACCTCATCCTTAGATGCTTCCTCCATATGGACTACAAACAACTGGCAACCTTTCCTGTAGCATTTCTTCAGCTGTAATGCTGAAATTTCTCTGACAACTATAGCTCTGGGAATTCCTTGGACTGTTTTTCCGACTCCCCTCCTCATACAGGCAAGTAAATGCCTTGTTATGAAAGTCTAGGAGGGAATTATGCTGTTCCAACTAGTCCATCCCAATTAAACAGTCATAAGATCCTAAAGGAATAATATTCAATTCAGCCTTCATGCTCAATCCCTTCATGTCCACAGGATAGGAATTAACTAACTTAGTGAATTTCCTCTTGGTTCCTCTAGCCAACTGCACTAACCAAGACTTTTCATGTTTGATTTTTGATAAATGAAAACTTTCCACCACCCTAGGATCTATATAACTATGGTTAGACCCCGAATCAATTAAAATAGTAAGGGCATGATTTCTAATCATACCTTCTACTTCAATCATGTGCGATTGAAATTCAACTTGCTTGTTGTCCAGGGCCGCATAGATCCTTGGTATTCTACTGCCCATGTCCTCCACTGTTTCATCTTGCTGAACATTATGGACATCTCTCACTTTGCCATTTTTGTGGGGACAATCTCTGTACTTATGGTTTCCCTGACAGCCCTAACACTGACTGGGTGTCTGTCTTGGCCTTTGTTCCCCTTCTTCAACCATTCTTGGCTCTCTAAACGTTGGCTGTCCTTGAGGACTGTTTATGAAAAAGGGAGGTTTGTTTCCCTTTTGCCTCTACTCTTTCTTAAACTTCTTCTGGTCATCCCAAGCCCTACGAAAGATGGGATTTTCTCTTTGTTATTCGTATAAGCATTTTGCGCTTCTTATCATTTCTTCCATGGTCTTAGGATCATCATATTGAATCTTGTCACCAATGGAAGGTGGTATTCCACTCAGATACCTCTGAATCTTGACAGCCTCATCTTTGATGAATGGAACATACTTAAATAATTCCAAAAACCTTCTTTTGTATTCATCAATGGTCATGCTTCCCAACTTGAGTTCAAATAACTCTTTCATCTTCCTGTCATAATATCTTTTAGTCAAATATTTCCTCTCGAAATACCTCTTGAATTCCTTCCAAGTGATATATTTCTCTCTAATGTGCTGCACCTGCACAAGATTATCCCACCATATGGATGCTTTTCCTTTCAATTGATACACCACAATTCTTCCTTCTGCATGAGAAGAATAATTCTGCAGTTGGAATTATTTCCTCATGCCAAGCAACCATGTTTCGACATATTCCTCCTTTTGGTGTTCTCCATCAAATGTGGGAGGCTTGATATTATTCATTTCTCCTTTCAGTTCATCCACCCCAGACCTCCTATGCTTCCTGGTAGGAGATGGGCTTAAACTACTGTGTGCTTCCTTACCAGAATGCTTTGGGGAGCGACGACGATGTCTGCTAACACTCCTCGATCTTCTTTTCTCTCAGGGGTCCTGCAACTCCCTGTTTTTCTTGTGTCACTCTCCTTTTCAAATTTCCTTTCTATTCTTTCCAGACTCTTCAACATATTTAAGTTGAATTTACCTTGCTGATCCCTGACTTTCATGAGATTTTGGCTATCCACTCGGCAAGCCTGGGCATATTTATGCAATCTTTCAATGATTTTCATTATATGCCCTTCCTTATCCATTTCGTATCCGTGCCCATTGGAGTTCGATCCTTCGACTCCCAAGTTGACATCCCTTCCTTCTCTTTCATTCTCTGAATTAGAGGAAATCTACACCTCTTCCATTCTCTTCTCTCAACAACAACCCTATTCGGTTCTGGCACTTGCTAAACTTCTGCAAACACACATGCAGACAATAGGGATTTGTCAGTTCATCATTCCTTAACAAATTCCACACAATTCATAAACCAAATGATTCAAGAAAACATTCAGTTTCCCATAAATCTCTTGAGCTCTGCTCGGCTCTGTAACTTTCAGGTGATAGCCCCCTCTTTCCTGGTCCCCAGCCCATGTGATCACGGGCTGTGACCAACGTTATACCCCTAGGTGATACTCAATCTTTTGGCCTTCGGAAGTTTCAAGGCACACAAAACTATCCTTTAGAGTTCTGATTACCGAACTCACGAAGTCAGGTGGATCGGTGGTCCATGTTTACCCATCATCCAATGGTTGAAATCCATCGTGGTCTTTTCATCTTCGAATTTTTTGGGAATTCACGACTTCGGACCTCGGAATTTCGAGACTTTGAATCTTGGGAGTTCCCACTTTTTTCCTCCCAATCTTCCGACATCCGAAATTTCGATTTACTTTACCCTTAAGGCCCACCTAGTACAACTGTCACCAACTAAGACGGTGGCACATGGAAGGTCTAGGAAGGTCCACGTCACCTTCGACGATGTCATAGGGTCCCACCATGTTCACTTTTCATTTCAGAGTTTCGGGCATCGGGAGTTCGTGCATCAACACATTTCGTTCTTCCGTTTGTCGAAATTCTGAAACTACGGTCTACTCACCTGATTGATCCAACAATCAAGCTCCTTTCCCAGATCGACGGCGTAAATCTTCTTGGGTTTTCGGGGTTTTGGGTTTCTGGGTTCTGTGTCTCAGTGCTCCCCGCTTTTCTCAACAACTGAACTCCCGAAAGGCTTCTCGAATATTCTTCTGGCACCTTCTCTGGACCTAACGGTCGTAAGGGATCTCCTTTCCTCCCAATAAGATCCAATGGCTCCAACACTTCATGTGTTGATCTCTCTTTCTCTCTCTCTGTCGTCAAATACCACACCGACTACGGTTTTATAATACTGCTACACTTCCTGAGCTTTGTAACACGACCAAGCATCTCCTTGCCACTCAGGAACCTTCTAGAGTCCAAAAATCGGTTCTTCCAATCATGATTGTTGGATCATGTTGTCATTGATGCCAATGGTTTGATTGATTGATGTCAAAGGATTGATTGATTGATGATTGAT
>SNQJ01S0020312.1:167976-189088 GCA_010110895.2 Picea sitchensis | reverse complement strand
TAACTGGTTATAAATGACAACAATGGGTAATGAATAAATGTTGAATGCTAATTGATGAGTTTTTGTGCAAGAGGGAAGTTTTGGGAAAAAGAGCCCCACACTCATTCACCCCCCCTCTAAGTGTGGTAGGTGTGTCCAACAACGATTCCCACCTGAACTTCAGGTCCAATGATCACTTATCCAGCCCATTCAGGCTCAACGTTGAAACTATGGCTCATATACCAATTTGTAACGTCCCCAGCCGCCAACCCACTAGCCGGGCAACACTACTGCGTGGAATACCATTCTCATACTTATATATATATAACATGCATTAATTCATATTACACACATTTAACTAAACCATACAGAGGAATCACATAATTACGACTAAGATGCAGAAATAATGGCATTAACAGTAATTCATGATTACAACGGAGTACATGATAATATTGCAAGAATCATAGACATGCATATACTTATAATTTAAGTACAAAATTAAGACTTATCTTTTAAACTGGCGTAATTCCACCAACTACGTGTAGGCCTTCTACGAACCTCCCAGCCTTAGACCCCACTACTCATCACGATCAGCAGTGGGTCACCCCCGAGCTGGGACTCAGCTCCACCCAAGGCAAGGTAATCCTAGTCTACGCTGAGGTTACAGGGAAAACTGCACAAAGCAACCAGAAGGATTCTTCCCAGGATACATTCTTCGCCCACTACTCACAGACTCTCATTCCCCACATGCCTGTTCCACCCGGGAGTATACACCTTCACAAGCACAGTCGATCAGTGCTTCAAATCCCTCTCTGGGCCTTGATAACAGGCTGGATCAGGAAGTCTCAGAGCTCCGTAGCTGGTGCTGGACTCTCTCTGGGATAATACCACTTCCCAACAGACTCCTAAACCTGGAAATCACTGCTCATAGGCCTTACAGTCTGCCTCTTCACCTACGAGCCTGACAACCTGGTTCTTCATCCCTTTTCGACTCAATTCCCGCACGGTGAATATAATCCACAACACAATCCCACTCAGGAAAACAATAAGCAAAAACCCACAGACAATTCAGGTATAGATTCGGCACTGCGATGGCGGATAGACTGGGTTCACTAACTCACAGGTCGACTTTCCCTCCCGACCAGTTCTCTCAATGGTGTATAGGTATGCCAAGGACAAACACAGACCAAAAACGAGATCAGACGGATGATGTTTTGGTTTTTAAGAAGACGTCTCGGTTTCTAGTTTTCAGAGTTGCGTGAGGGTATACGAAATCAAACACAAAGGTTGATGGAATGAGGAGCGACCCCTTCCATGAATGACTTCTACAGTTTTTAACTACATGTGCCTAGGTCGACACATGTCACCCATGAAGCTGCATGCGCTCCATCAGCATGCATTCCTCTCCAGGAACTTAGGACAAAACATATATTTCACATGGTTTTTTGGAATAATATTAAAATATTATTCCCAAGGACTTAATCCCCTAGGCTTATCCCCTAGGCTCAACAATTAGCCTCTGTTTCCAACCTTCCAGCCCCAAATCCATTACCCACTCTGTGGAAGCTTAGTCCCCCATCACTCATTCATCGTGGTTGGTCTGCACACAATGGTGTTCATATTTTTATTAATGTTCTGCATAATTACATATGCAAAAACAAGTTCCTGGCCTTAACACTTAGGCTCTCCGACCTAATAAACTCATAAGCCTTACCAACTTATATTAACTTGGATCACCAGCCTATAAAACATGATTTACAATTCATAAACATGATTACAATAGGGCTCATCCTTGGGGATATTACATCAGGCTTTGTAGTAATCCTTCACATCCTTGTGTAAAGTAGGCCACCAAAGGCCAACTCTAAGAATCTTCTGCTCTGTTGCTTTTCCTACGTAGTTTCTTCCTGCGATGCCTTCATGTGCTTCAACTAGAATTAGTGGTCTTTCTGCCTCCATAACACATCTCCTCAAGATCTCATCAGGTCCCATCTTGTATAGCTGTCCAACTATAAGTGAAAAATATGCAGCACGAACTACCAACTATTTCTTTTGAATGACTGTATATTCGTGAGGTGCCATTCCTGTTGACAAGAACTGAACTATCTCGGCGAAGTGATCATTAACCTTGCTGATGGCCAACAACTGTGCATCTGACAGTGTATCCTCCAAACTAGTAGGTTCCTCTCCATGTTCTAACCTGGACAAGTGTTCATGTCCCTTGTTCATTCTCCTTGGCTTGACCACAATCTCAAAATCATATTCCTGAAATAACATAATCCATATGCATATTATTCCCCCCAACATTGGCTTGTTGACTAAGTATTTCAATGTAGAGTGATCAGTGAACATCTTAAAATGTCCTCCCAACAAGTAGTGATGAAACTTCTGCAGCACATACACCATGGCTAAACCTTCTCTTTCAGTGGCAGTGTAATTTATCTCAGCTGTTGAGAGCTTCCTGCTAGCAAAGGCCAATGGATGGTCAATATCTCCTGCTCCTGGTTGTTCTAACACTTCCCCCAATGCAATAGAGGATGCATCGACATGCACATGAAATTACTTACTCCAATCCGGGAAAACCAGAATAGGCGCAGTAACCATTTTTTGTTTCAATGTGTCGAAGCTCTATTGGCATTCTTCTGTCCATTGGAACTCACAATATTTCTTAAAAATCTTCTCCATGGGTGCTATAATCTGTGCATAGCCCTTAATGAACTTCCTGTAGTATCCAGTATGTCCCAACATAGTGCAAAAATGTCTAACTAAAGTAGGGGGGGGGTAGATCAACAATAATGGCGATCTTAGATGGATCTACCAACAACCCTTTCTTACACACAATATGGCCTAGCAACACTCCAAAAGGTGAAAAGAAGATGCACTTCTTCAGGTTCAAGGAAATATGACATTGCCTACACTTATCCAACATTAGTCTTAAACATTCAATATGATTTTGCAATAATCTAAATACAGTCCAATCATCAAAATATGCTTCCAGAAATTTATGTAAAAACTGCTTGAATGCTTCGACCACCACCCTAGAAAAGATGGCTGGTGCATTCTTAAATCTGAAAGGCATCACTGGGTACTGGTAGGATCCCCATTCTGTTGCAAATGTGGTCTTATGGCGATCTTCCTTGGCAATCCTGATCTCGTGATAACTTGAAAATCGATCTGTGAAGGAAGAGACTTCCTGTCCTCCCACATTATCTAATAACACTTCATCAGTAAACGGTGTAGGGAATGGATCGTGTAGACATGCATCATTCAGTTTCCTCAAGTCTACACAGATTATGATCTCTCCTATTTTCTTATCTTGAACCACCATAGGGCTAATCGATTCCGACTCTTCAACAGGTTCTATGATTCTTACTTCCAACATTCTGTCTAACTCAATTTTGACTTTCTCCTTATATTTGGGATTCAATCTGTAGGGTCTCTACTTGACTGGCCTTGCATTTGGTTTCAAGGGGATATTCATCTCTCCCATGGGCCCTTTAATGCCCTTCATATTAGTGAACTTGGTTGGAAACAAGTCCTCGTATTCATGCAGTAAGTCGATGATCTTGTCAATAGTGGAATCGTCCCAATAATCTCCAACGTTTGCGAGCTTAGGTGCTTGCTCTATTCCAATATTAACTTTCTTGATTTTGATTGGCTGTCCAATAAAAGGTAGTTCGACTCCTGGTCCTTCTATGTCTCTCTATCCTTCTGTTTCTGCGATGTTCACCTTCCTAGGGTCATCGTCTTCATTAGTATTGATGTTTTAAGAACCTTCAGTTTGTGAAGAGGTGCAGTCCATTCATCCTCTTCTTGCTCGACAGGGAGGTTAGGTGTCACCTCAAATATCCTCTGTCTTACAACTTGTAACGCTTGATCTACTGTAGGGTACTAACTTTCAAATAAAAATGTAGCTACAAAGTTTTGAGTCATACCTTGCCAATCTTCAGTAGTGAGGTGCATTTCTGCTTGAATATACCATTTGATAGGGGTTGTGTCCAACATGTTAATGAATTTATGCACCCACTGCTATTGAGGAATGCTAGTCCAGGCCTCCTCACAACTTTGCACATGGTCCTTTGGACAAATTTGACCTGTGTATCTAACTTCACACCCTTCTACTTGTTCTGAAAAGCATGCTATCATCAAAGTGTGACATTACACCCAGTTCGCGATGTTATTTTTGTGTGTCCCCCACCATCTTGCTGGAGTTTCTTTCAAGGTCTCATCCAGTGCCAACAACCTTTGTTGTACTGGTACAATTTCTTCAAATTCCAACATTTAAACCGTCAATGGTGGGTAGATTACTTACTTCTGTTCCAATCCAACGAACTTCCCTGGTCAATCTAGCACATCTCTGTGTAGATACTTCATACATTTTGTTTTGCTAGTTCTCTAGTGCTTCCTCTGAGCCTGATGAGCATGTGTTATCACTTCGCCAACATAAATTCCCATATGTTGTAGGATTAATGTAATCCTACTGTCTCACTATCAATTTATATATATTCTCAAGGTCATAAGGCCAATATTCTTCTCTCATGGGTTCTATGTATCTGTGACCTTCATCAGGATCCAAAGGTGCGATGACCCTAAGGCCATCACCTTCAAATGTCATTTGTCTTTTCTTTAGGTCAACCATAGTAGAATTATTGAAATCCCAATCAATTCCTAACAACACATGATAAGGACAACTATCGTCAACTACCTCAATCACCTCGAAGTCTGCAAATGTTCTTACCCCGTCTATGTCCACAGGGACATGCTACAACCTCCCAAAGGGGCTTACTGCCTGTTGGTTAGCCATCTTGAGCCTGATTGGGGAGTAAATCAACTTAGGTTTTCCCATCAGGGCCCAAGTCTGCTTTGTCATAACATTGACCTTTGACCCTAAGTCAAGGACCACATAGTCTATATCATAATATCCAACCTGATCATTAAGGTGTAGTTCCTTATTTGTCCTTCTCTTTCTAGATAATTGATGTACTACTCTATTCAGCAGGAGATCTATCCTTCCTATCTCATACTGTCTGATCAAAATTTTTAGTTCTTGTACAACTCTTTCATCCTTAATCAAATTAATGCAAGTACATAAGAATTCCATGAGCTTGATTACCTCTTTTCTTTCTCTAGGTGAAGCAGACTGATCAAATGCCAGAGGTATTCCACATTCTCTCACTTCTAGTTGTGTCTTTGATGAAAAATTCTGATCTCTTCCAAATTCTTTTCTCGCTTCCTCAAATGTTTGCTTTTCTTTCCTTGCATCAAACACTTGTGTCTTCTCTGCATCTTTTCTGACCCTTGATTCTTCTATAGTCTTTCTCGGGGTCACTCTGTCTTCTTCTGTAACATCATCTCCTCTAGTGATTACAACAACTTTGGGATCCTCTCCGTGAGGTTCTGCTGAGATTAGTTGTACTTGCTGGTTCCCTCCTCGTCTTTCCTAAAGTTTGGCTAACAACACAGGACAATATTCAATAACATGTTCAAATGAATTGCAGTAGCTGCAAGTGGTACAAGGGTTCTGACAGTCCCTTTCCAAGTGTCCTGGCTGTGCGCAGTTATAACAAATGATCTGACCTTGCCCTCGACCCATGCCTCCTGATCGTACTCTTCCTCTAAATCCACCACGAGGATTGAAGTTTCCTCTTCCTGGAGAGTTAAACTGCGTAGTATTTCCTTCTTGTTGTACTTCACCTTGAATCCTATATTTGTCTCTTGATCTTTCATGCAATAGGTCATAATCCCTACAATATTTCTCATCATGCCCCACATATTTACAGAATGTGCAGTAAAAATTGGTAGACATCTGGACATATTTTTGCATGTAGTAGCATTCACCAGGGTGATGTCTATTTCTACATACCTCTCACCAAGGTAGGGTAACCTTCTTCAAAGAGCTTGGATCTCCAGAAGATAAGTATTCATGAAATAGGGGACAATGCTCCTTATCACGACCTTCTGATTTGCATCTGATACACCAGATATCTTCTATTTTATCTTTTCCCTTGTCTTTCTTCATATCTTCTACCTGCAGAGATAAGCTAGTTAGTTGACTTAAAATTTGACTCATACCTGAGCTGGATTCTCCAATAGAGGTTGATTCTAATTTCATGGCAATCTCCAATGCCTTAGCTTGCGAAGCGATCTTCTGTTGCATTAAAGGTACTCTGATGTGTGGCAAGAGGGCAGCAATGAACCATTCTTTATTCTGTTAATCTAGAATCTGAAAACTCCAATGGCCTGTCAAGGTCTTAAACCTCTAGTCAAACTCCCACACCGGTTCAACTACTCTCTGCTTGATTTCTTTCAGTTCTGTAATGCATTGTGACTCTGACTTGGGTTTCTTGAATTCGATAATCAACATAGTCTTAATGACATTCAACGGTTTAGGCTGTGAAACTCCTTGGACAAATTTCATGTACCAGCTCAGTGCACGATCTCTCAAGGTAGTACTAAACTGAGCTCTCTTAACTTCTTCGTCAATGATTTTCTTAATACTCCATACAACTTCACATAAGAACCAATGCTGATTAGGATCTTCAGATCCATCTCCCCTAAAGGTAGGTAACCTCATCTCATCTGCCATAGATCTTCCTAGGTTTCTTGACTGAGTATGTACTGGACTGTTGGTAATAGTGCTCTGAGTGATCTAATGACTATGACTACTCTGATTACTTAATGCTTCTAAAACAACCTGAGGAGTAATAATACTTACTTCAACAGTCTGTGCAGTTCCTGAAGTTTCTGATTCTTCTCGGAGATGTTCTTCAGTCTTCCCTTCCTCTGCCCTAGCGGACTCTGAATGTTCCTCGTTCAATAAATCTTCTTCTTCTCCACTGTAGAAACCTTCATCCTATAGTGGTTCGTGGATCTGCTCAAACAAGTTCACTAGAGGGACCTCTCTGAAGATCCTTCCACTGCGCGTATGGCCAACCTCTGTTTCGATGTTGCTGTCTGAATTCTTGAACATTAGCTTTTCAATCCGACCAACTGCTTTATCTTCAATATGTTCTTCTCATGCAATAACATCTTGATCTTCAACTTTAAGAAGTGTAAAAATTTTCCCCTAGGTCCCTTAAAGAAATATCTCTCTTCTTGGCTATATGACTCAACTCTGTCAATGGAAAACTCGGTGATGTACCCTCCAATAGTACTATCAAACCAACGATCTACTACTCTTGACACGGTGTTATCAACTCTTTTGACCTTCTTGATCAACATTGACATCCAAACCACAGGCGGTCTAGATCTGATCTCAAACTGGGTATCTGCTAATTTGGCTAACCACTCGTATAGCTCCTTATGAATTCCTCCAAAGAAAATCTCATGTATATCGGTGAAGATATACCTTCCCAACTAGTCTTCTGTACTGAGCTTACGGTTCTTGTTTTGGGCTTCAACGAAGTCCTTTTCTTGTTCTTCTATCCACTTCTAAATCTCTATCTTCGATGGAAACCACCTTGACATTCCATCAAGAAGATCCTGGTCTTGACAACGGAACCATTTGTTGGCACAAGGGCAGGCCTAGGGTTCAGCTCTAACAACGCACCAACAAGCCCTAACTACTGGCCCTTTTGGCAACACCTGCAAAGCAAATGCAGTCTCACCCGAAGTAGCTATAGAGGCCTGCACGACACAAGTGTTTACAACTAGAGGAAATGCAAGTGGATCCAAGGCAACAACACACAAAGATCTAACTACTCTTACCAAGCATAAACCTACTTCACGCAGTTATATTCTAGATATAACATAGTCATGCAATAACAGACTAAAATAAGATAAAAGAACACAAAATCAAAGATAGAGACACAAAATATACGTGGTTCACCCTATCCCTAGGGCTACATCCACAAAATTGCGTTTCTTGATATTATATGAAAACATACAGTTCTATCTGCGCTCTTAGCTTGCAGATCTCTCTCTCCTTCTCTTCTTGTCTCCCCTCCCTGTGCACCCAGCTGCAGGGTTGATCTTCGCACCCAACTGAAGATCTTACAATACCAGAAGGTTCTCACACACAACACTTCTCTCTCACACAACAACAATCACTCAACAATAATAATGAACTCTCATCCAACAACAAACTCGAGACGAACTTAGCACCAACCCATCCCAGGCCCTCTAGATCTTTATTTATACATTACAATAGCTCAATGACAACCATAGGCCGAAACCTAGGTGTCAAAACCCTAAGTACCAAAACCCTAGGTGTCTAAAACCCTAGGTCAACTTGACCCACGTTTTTCGGGCTTCACCAGCCTGTCTTTCCTTCTTTCCCATGAAGTGCTCCAAAGCATCCATTGGTGTCTTTTTCTGCTTGCTGAGTTGTCCACAATCCATCTTCCTTGCTGATCTATTCTCCTAGATATTCTCGTCCAACGAATTGTCTTCCCTTACTCCACTCCTTCTTTTCTTCTTCTTTGACCTCTTCGACCCAATTTCAGTCCATGCGTCTTCCACGCAGTTCACACTTCGTCTTTTCTCTTCCATTTTCTTCGCTTTATTTCTTAATCGACACCCAAGGGCCAACATAAACTATCCATTTAATCTATTTAATGAGAAATAACAACAACAAACTAATTTAATTAACCTATTCAAATTCAATAAGAAACTATCCTATGAAAGCAAGTAAATAGACAAACAACTACCCTATCAAAGAAAAATAGACAAGCAAGCAACTACCCTATTAAAGAAAGTAAACAAGCAAGAAAAAAACTAACTAACCTATGATAACTTCTAAAGCAAGTAAACTAATCAAAATTACTCAATAAACAACTAATCAAACTAATAAGCAAATGAACTCTATTCTTAAATTAAACTTCACAATTACTTCTAATTTATGAAAGGAAATCTTTAATCTACTAAATTGAAAGCATCATGACAATAGAAGTAAATAACAACTAATCTTTAATCTATGATAAGAAAACTATTCGTCAATCTACTAAAGCAAGAAGACTATCTAATCTACAAAAGCAAGAAAACTATCTTCTAATCTATGAAAGCAAGAAAACTCAAATATAGTGTTGATGGTTATGTCTCCAGTGCCTTATGATATCACGATGGAATTTAACAATTAACGATAACTCAAGAGGGATAAACTCAATATTAACTTCTATAGAAAAGTGACAAGTATGAATTAGGCAGTCTAGTGAGAACTTAGCCATTATAGAAGCAACATCAACTATCCTGCATATCCATGTGATTATTCAATCATGCATTAATAATCAACAATATAAAAACACTATTCTAGTAAATTCAATTGCATTCTATGCTAATTAAGAAAATTCATACTACTTAGATTCATAACGGGAAACTAAACTCAATAATCAACTTTGAATTGAAATTGCAACTTAGATCTAAAAAAATAAATTGCATAAAGTAAACTAAACTAGTCCTATTTTAACAATTCAAATTGCAAAAGAGGAAATACTCATAAAACATAAATTAAATTCTATTCCTATTTCAGCTTATGACAAGAAATGAAATGAGAAAACTAACTAACAACTAGATAAGAAAAACTAAACAAAAATTAGATAAGCAAACTGAAAATGAAAACTAAAACTAACAACTATCCATCCACCGAAACGTGTCAAAGAAACCATAAACTAAAAACTCAGTTTTAAACTCTATTTTAAATTCTATTTCAACATATAGAGAATCTAACTATCATCTAATTACACACAGGGGTTATCTCCTACTAATTAAAAAGTCATTGCATATTAACACTATCCTCCACAATAACCTACAAAATTGAACTAAAACGATTAAATTATAAACAACAATTTATACAATAAAGAATCATAATGAAAACTCACGTACATGAAATAAATAAATTGATGACTACACTATTCAATTCACAAGAAAACTAATTAGATATTCACCCAGACTACTGGTGGGCCCCCCAGTAAGTCATGGCTACTCTTCAAAGGCGAATCACGAGCTCAACAACACGAATTCAACATTAAAATAAAAAAACACAGTCTTTACACAGTTTTAACAAAATGTGTTTGAAAATAGAAAAACAGAGTTGCACTGTCTTTTTCTCTCTAACACACTTTGTTTGACCACTAAGGTGGTATTTATAGGTTTACAAACTTAGAGGTCGACCACTGGAAGGGTTGACCTTCTCTAAAAACAATAAATCACATTGAATGCGTCCTAACTGTCGGTGGCTTCTAGAAACAAGGTAAGCTAATAATCGCCCAACATAACAACCCAAATCGAGTTGTCAGAAGCTCAGTAGCTGGAGGCCATGAGCAAAAGAAAAACCCATGTCTCTGTTTCTCCCATCGTTGGCCGCCGATATGATAACCGCCAAATCTCCCATGGTTTTAGTGCAAGACAGAGTGTCGGATGGAGTACCGGACTGAGTGCCGGATGGAGTGCCAGATGTAAAAATGAGCTTCTATTTTACCCTATGGCACATAGAACATGAATTGGTTTCCTGAAATCATTAAAACATGCTGAATTACACTCAAAACTATCATAAAACATGAATCATGCATACCTTGTATGAATGAAGGTGACTTAACAAAAAAAATCTTCAAAACTCTTCAAAACAGGAAAATACATATACAAATTTGGTCAAAAAGGATCCGATCAACATCATTATATTAACCATATCACAGGCCCAACATGGATATTAGTGGCCACCCACCTATTCCAACTGGCTCCTCTTGAAAGTTTTTAGTTCAACACGTTCTTTTGTAATTCTTTGTAATTGTGGGTTCTACACTTCTGAGGCTATCTGAATCCCTACACAATTTCTAGGTGGAGATTGGTGGCTTCTGACCTAATCCAACTGGCTTATTTTGGAATTTTTTATGTGAGTACATCTTTCTATACTTCGAGGGCCGTTTTGGGGCCCTAAATAGTGTTTTTTTTGGCTTGCTACAATCAAACTATAGCCAAAGTTAGAGTTTGATGACACAATGTGTAGTTCTAGAAAATACCTTTCCAACGGGCTATCACACACCTAAAACGAAGGTCGTATGCAAAATTTATGACCCCGAGAAGTTGAGGTACCAACTTACCCATCAAGGCCCACATAAATTTTGGCGTTTCATCTCCTAGGGTTAGGTTTTTGAATGTATAGGGTTTTGACATTCGTGAGTAATGTTAAAAAGGCCTCTGGAGCCTCATTGTAATAATTCTTCTTAGACGAATGCATGTAGCAAGCCACATCTCTTCCCAGAGATAACTACCACCATTCGAGCAAGTTGTTTCCAGTTCTGCAGTTTTACAGTTTCAACCTATTTTATTTATTCAATAGAAGTTATTGTTCATTGGATATTTTTTGTTGTTCTCCATATCTTTGTGTTATTGTATTCAGTCTGTTATTCCTTTCATTCCACTCATAAATCCAGATCATATCCCCTTATAAACTTTCTGTAATACCCTGTATGTCCAAGTGTACTTTTTAACTGGCGCACTGATTTCAGTGGTGGTAAATTAACTATGACAAAAATTTTAGCAGGATCAACCAGTAGACCCTGTTTACACACCACATTCCCTAACATAATACCAAAAGGTGTGTTGAAAATGCACTTCTTAATATTTAATGACATCTGACACTGTCTACAAATATCCAACATCAACCTTAATACTTCAACATGATCCTTCAATAAACTAAACACTGTCCAATCATCTAAGTAAACTTCTAAAAACTTATGAATAAAGTCCTTAAAAAATGCTACTACTATTCTGGTAAAAATTGCAGGTGCATTCTTTAGTCCAAATGGAATTACTGTATACTGAAATTATCCCCATTCCATAGCAATTCTTCTCTTGTGTCTATCTTCTGGTGCTATCCTGATATGATGATAACTTGAAAATCTATTTGTGAATGAGTAGGCTTCTTTCCCTCCTACATTCTCCAATAATTCATATGTGAATGGGGTAGGGAAGGGATCATGCAAGAAAGCATCATTCAAATTCCCTAATTTAACACAGATCCTGATTCCCCCTTCTTCTTTTCCTGCACCACCATACAACCGATCCACTCTGATTCTTCCACAGGTTCTATGATACCAACTTCTAACATCTTGTCAATTTCGGCCTTCACTTTATCCTTGTATATTGGATTTATCCTATAAGGTCTTTGTCTTATAGGTCTAGCATCTGGTTTTAAAGGGTCTTCATCTCTCCAAGTTCTCCTTCTAATTCCTTCATCTCTAAAAATGTTGTTGGAAACAAATCATTGTATTCGCTCATTAACTCTATGATCCTTTCTACTGTCTGATTATCCCAATAATCTCCAATACTTTCCATTTTTGTGTTTTCTGCAGTTCCAATATTTACCTTCTTGGTTTTCAATGGTGCAACATAATATTTTGAATCTAGCTTTGAACCTTCTACTTCCCTTTCACCTTCAACTTCTGGGATTTGGATATTGCATGGGTTTTCTTCTTCTGGATGTTCTTCTTCTGCAACATCGTAACAATGTAATAGTCGTCTGATAGTCTGTCTAGTGTGATTCTGATATGATGGGACTATTTCAAATTTCATTTCTTCAAATATCCTATCTCTTACCACCTTCAATGTTGTATGTATCTCTGGACTTTCATGTTCAAAGGAAAATGTAACCACAAAATTCTATTGCATTTCCTCCCAGTTTGCAGTTTCTCTGCATTGTTCATGTTCTGTGTACCGATTCCTTGTAATTCCTTCTAATGTGTGAATAAAATTATGTGGCCATTATTCTAGGGGTACTAATCTCCATTGAACCATGCACCTATATACATGTTCTTTGGGTTGTCCAAATCCATCATATTTTTCCAAAAGTATGTTCTCTTATTCTGTGCCAAATCTAATGCACAATAACCTTTTTCACTGAAACTAGTTATTATTATTCTCCTTATGTGTTCTCCACCATATTGCAGGTGTAGCTTTCAAAGCAATATCTAAAGCTGATAATATCTGATGTTTCAAAATTTCTACTTCAAACTTCACTAAAAATTCTTCTAAATCGTTCAAACTATAAAAAGTAGGAGGTTCTCTTACCTATATACCAACCCATCTTAGCGCCCGTGTCATTCTGGTGCATCTCCTGGTAGATAACTCATGCAACCGTTGCTACCATTTTTATAGTCCTTTGTTAGAATTTGAAGCAAAAGAACTAATACTCCTCCAACTGAGCATTCGATCTGTAGTTGGGTTGATGTAATCTTCTTCACGCGCGATAGTTTTGTATAATTGATTCACATCTTCTGTAAGAATATTCTTTGTCGTAGGTTCCACATACCTTCCTCTTTATGAGGGATCCAATGGCGCAATAACTCTGTATTCTCCAAATTCAAAGATCATATTCTTTGTCTTCAAATTTACAATAGCCCGGTTATCAAAAACCCAATCCAGACCAAACAATGTTGGATATGGTGAAGTATTATCTACTATGTCAATGACTTCAAAGTCTACCATGGTCTGCACACCATCTAGATCTACTGGAATCCCTTTCAATATTCCAATTGGCACCACTATGTGCTGATTTTCTAAATTCAATTCAATAGGTGAATACCCCAATTGAGGTTCTCCCATAGCTTCCCAGGTCTTCTTTGGCATAAAGTTGGCTTCAGAGCCTAAGTCTAGTATGATATACCCCATATTAAAATCTCCAATGTTTGCATTTAGCCTGAATTCTCTACTTGTTCTTCTCTTCTTCCTGACTTGATTTATAGTTTTTACCCCTTATTCCCTAGGATTACACTTTTCCAACAGATTTTGCAATATTTGCAAGGAGGACTTATCATTCAACAACTTGACACAAGACCCCAAAAAGTTCCTTAAGTTACTTACTTCCTATGAAGGTTTCTCTTTGCTAGTATGATAAAACAAGGGATGCATGTCATACACTGGTACATCATCTATTGGTTTTGTCCCTGAAGTGGACATAATGTTTTCCTTTGAAATCTCCTTCCTAGCCCCTTTAAATATCTCCTTCTCTTTGCATGCATCGAACTTTTGTTCAGGTGTTGTATTCTTCCTAATCCATTGGTACTGATATTGACCCTTCTTTGCTTCATTTTCTCCTTTCTTGGCTCCACCTATAGTCACTATGTTAATCTTCTTCCCTTCCTCTTTTCTATTTTCTATAGCAATCCATTTGACGTTCTGATTGTTTTGGTTCCTCTTGTCCTGTATCTTCATCAACTATGTTGGACAATATTCTGTCTCATGGTCTGCTGCGCAACAATACATACATGTCACTGGTGGCTGTGAACAATCTCTTGCATAGTGTCCAGGTTTTTGACAGTTGTGGCATACTACTGGTCCTCGACCTCCTCCAAATCCTCTTCCTCTGAGGCATCCTCCTTTGAATCCTCGTTTCTTTCCTTGGTTTTCTCCACGTGGTTTATTATACTAGGGTCCTAGATTGTGCTGTGACTGTGCATTATTGTATTGTGGTGGAGTTGCACACTATTGTGTGTTATTATACTGTGGTGGTTCTGCAAACTGTTGCACATTTTTATACTGTGGTTGTGGCTGAAGCTGCTGCATGGGATTATACTGTGGCTGCTACATGTTTTTGTACTGTGGCTACTGTGCAGGTTGTCCTGTTATGTGTTCATCTTGCACCCTATATGTATCTAAAATCCTCTCTTTCATCATCTCTAAAGTTCTACAGTGCTTGTCTTCATGTCCAACTAACTTGCAAAAATTACAAAATGTACTCTTTGGCACTGTCTGGTACTTCTTCATCATGGGATAATGATAAGGATCATCTCCATGTGTTTTACATATCTCACACCATGGGCCTCCTGAAGATAAATGGTTTGGCATACCCACTCCTATATACTGTGCAAGTAATGGACACTCATTCTTATGGTGCCCTTCTGTCCTGCACATTATACACCAGACATATTCTCTTTTTTCCTTACCTTTATTCTAGTTTAACTGTAATGTAAGGTTCTTCAGATCTGCCCTCCACTCTTCCACAGATGGATCTGTATGCTTGTACTAATTTTCTTCTAGATGCAGGGCTGCTTATAGAGCCTCATCCTGGCTCTATAATTTCTGTTGTCTCAAGGGATACTTCAAGTGTGGCAACAAATAATTAACAAACAAATGTTTGTGTTGCATATCAATAATGGGGAACTTCAAATTATCTTTTAGCCTTTTTAATTTCTGGTCCACCTCCCAGACTGATTCTCCTAGTTTCTTCTTAATCTGTATCATCTCATTCATGAAATGGTCTTCTGAACTTAGTTTCTGAAATTCATTGATTAACTACCTCTTCACCTCTGTGACAATTGTAGGTGGTCCCCGTTAGCACTGAAATTTACACTTTGACTGCTAAAGTGCAAGATCAGTACACATCAATAGGTTTATGATATAAGTTTTAAAATGTGGTGTCAAATGGATAAAACCCAGTTCAACAATGTCAAAACACAGGAAATTCTAGATGAAATGCATCAACAAAAGAGGTATTGTTTAACTTAGATCAGGGTTTTGAGCATTAGGGTGAATAGAATGAAGACTTAATAAGAAAATGAAGTGAGTCTACCATTAACATCAGTCTTTACTAGTAGACAAAGAATAGAAAATCTTAAGATATAAGAGATTCTTAAATCCAAGCAATAAAAACATTGAGAAAGCTATAACAATATCACAATCAAACATCCATTGTCATACAACTAAAAAATATCATTTGAATCCTTCAATGACAGTAAAATTTCAGAGTGAGAGAGATAAGATGGAGAAAATAAAGCTAACTTCCATTAAACAAGATTTCATCAAGTCTGATACATCAAAACGAGAGTAGACTCTATTTCATTAAAATCACTAAAAAGGTCTTTTACATCAACCATTCAAACCCAGAAAATGTCTTCTAATGCTTCTTTTATAGCCTAAACAAGGAATGATAGCATACAATGCGAGCTTGATCCTCTAACATAGGATTCTTCCACCTTAAACTAAAGATCTTACACATGTACAAACTGGAAAAAAACAATCTTCTATAAAAAAGGCTAATGTTGGCAACTATCCCAACACCTTAATCTTGCATAATGAGGTGTCCTTTGAGTGAATTTCCTTTGTTTCCAGGTATCCTCCAACTTTAAATGACCTCCAAATAGTTGTACCATTATCCCCTAGCCATTTGGTGACTGTTGATACTCTTGAACCCATCAAAATAGGTGTTTGCAACAAATCCTGTAGCACTGACTGTATCAGCCAGTTCGCAGCGGATTTTGCAGCATTTGACTGTGTAGACCAGTTTGTAGTGCCAGGCCTTGCGAAATGTCTTGTAGCTGCCCAATTTGTCCAGTTTGAGACCAAAACACCCAAATTTTTTTCCCAAAGTTAGGTAATCCTGTAGAAGCCTCATAATATGGTGTATGAGTAAAAACTCAGCTATAGGCATTATACTTTCCCAAAATCTTCAAAAATGCAGGGATAACCACTTCCAAAACTGAGATTCTTTAAGACATTTCACTTCACTCCCCGAGTCTGGTACTCTTTCTAGTGGTAGCTTGGGCCTATGAAGGGGCAAAAATATCTTTGCTGTAAACCTAGCTTTATCAATAGTTTCCAAATATGTATCCATCAGATCTTTCAAGTTTTTTCTCTTAGCCAACCATTCTCCCTTCAAGTGAGAAATCTCCTTTTTGGCTTCTCTGAGCTGCCTGATCACTCTTTTTAAGGTAGGGTTCTCAGGGGGAGTGGTTATGTCTAAGACTTCAATATGTTTTTCAAGAGTCTCAATTTTACCTTTACCCTTTTTCTTGATGGGAGCTTCTATTATTTCTTCTTTTTCAAGACTTTCCTTATTATATGATGACCTGGTGAAGGGAATCCTAGTTTTAGTTTCGACTACAACAATTGGTCAGGGGAAGAATAACCTCCTTCCTTTTTACCTGTGGCTTTAGCTGATGGAATTTTTGCTGATTCTGGAGCTAGTTGGGGTGAAAATTCCCTTTGTGGAGAGTGATGAGATCCCCCTTCCTCTTCTTGTTCCTTAGGAGCCTCGTAATTTTTAGCAATGCGTTTTACCTTCCTCTTTCTACTTGTCTCTGTGTGAACAATGTTATCAGCCTGAAGAGAGCTCTACACTTTGGATTATGGAGTAGGAGAAACGTTCAATTTGAAATGTGCAGAGGCAATGAATTGCTCCCAATCCATGTTTCTCTTCTTCAAATCCTCCATCACAAGCATCCTAATCAAACTTGAGTGAAAAACACTTGTGTCCACAACCTTGGACTTGTCTTGGACCATGTCAGCCATTTTCCCAATGCTTCTAAGCAAACAGAAATGGAGGTTCATGAGGTATTTTCCTGTGAAGTGAAACACAAGTATAATGTGGTACTGATAAATCACATTGAACTTTCCCTCACAGGTGAAATACCTCTGGATCACCCTTAGCATCTTATCAAATCCTTCAACCATGTGGCTTCTAGGCACTCCCTTTGATAGGTTATCTCCGTGACATTCTGGTTTAAGGAATTCTTTAGAGAAGGATGCATTTAGATTAATGGACTTAAACCATCTTTCACCAGTGTTTGGTATCTCAGTAGTTGCTGCAATGGTTGCTTCAGATACCTCAAGTTCAAGAGTCCCCACATTAGTTTTAGTTCCATCAAAATTCAAGGCAAACTCTCTAGCTAACTCAGGGTGCCCCCTCTGCATCTTCTGACAAAAATTGAAACATCCAACTCTTTGGAAGACTTCTCTGATCAGAGGTTCAACAAAAAATAGCTGCATGCCATAGGGTTCATCCCTCACTATGCCCCCACCCTTGTGCACCTTCTTCCATTGTGGTGTATCCATTGATGCTATAGGAATAAAACTAAGAGAACAATTTGAGTGATGCAGGAGGCAAAACAGAACGACATAGGTCTTAGAGTTTGGATGGACAGTGTTTTTCAAAGCTGGTTTCTATCTAAGGATTTAGAGTCTTTCTGCCTACTTGACCTCTAAGCTTATGAAAGGGTAGCTGATTGTTAGGAAAAGGAAGAAGACCATACATAAAAAATGGAGATGCAAGGAAAAAACAACTGCAAAAGATTTAGTTTGACACTTCACCATCATTTTGCAAAATCATCATAACTTTATCAATAAAGTTCTTTTCAATTTCCAAAATAGATAGAATTTAGACTTGAAATTAGAATGGAAATATTAATAGAAATCAACTAGTATAGGTTGTTAGGTAAGTGGATAACAGTGACAAGTTGATGTACAAGTTTTGTAGTTCCAAAACATGGGATCCTCAACATAATTCGTAGCAAAAGCAGCAAAATCCAATTAAGGGATATGCAAGGTGGCTTGACAACAAGGGTTGCTTAATATTTAGTAAAAGAGGATGAGATCTCTGTAGTTGGCTGAGAATTATGACAATAGAGGTAAGAGGGAGAGTTGAAAACTTGGACCATCAGTTCGCAGTGCTTAGGAGAAGAGGTGATAAAACAACATTTACTTTCCTTCAATAGAGCTTAAAATGATCATGGAGTACCTGGAGGCCGAGGCTTGGAAATTGATGGACTTGAGCTTGGATGAATCCACCTGTAGCTGGTCTAACCTCCAACTCACTCTCACCAACCAGTTCACAACATTTTCCATAGTGCCTGTCTAAAAACACCTATTTTTGTAGCACCGAGCTAGGAGCAATTGGAAATCTTGGGAAAACAGTTAGAAAATATTTAAATGATGAAATACCAGATTATTTCCTTAAAAACATGAGTGTTGAAAACAAGAAGATCGACTGACAAAGAATCAAAAGTGAAATTATGGTGATGAGAGAAAAGTATACTTGAGATTCACTGTGAAATTTCCTGATGAGATGGCAACGTAGAAAATGAACTTGATTTGACCTTCTAACGGGTAGAGGGACAAAGTGGAGGGGTTTCAGTACATTGTGGAAGTGGTAACATGTCAAGGTGGTGGTGGTGGCATAATGATGATGGCTTGTCTAATATTGTCATGGAGATGGAGATATAAACCAAGGGTTTCGACCAACATCAACCTTAACTTTATTTTTTCTAAGACCTAATAAGACTATAAGGAAGAGGAAACAAGTAAAAAATTAAACAACACTAAGGATAAAAATAAAAAACCAAGGTTGAATTGACCCAAAAAATTCCATGTGATAACATTGGCTCCACAGGGGATGGCATGCTCCCTGTGAGCTACCAAGAACAAGTAGTTTTAGTGTCTTATCCTAGGGCTATGGGGTCATTTATTTAATATAAAGAAAAATAAAAATGATATATACAATGGAGGGGACAACCACTCATGGCTTAAACAAAGTAATTCTTCAGAAAGTGCCCATTAACAGAGCCACCAAAAACTTTAGAATCCTCCAAGTTCTACAATTTATAAGTATTATTTTGAAAAAATTCAGAAATCTTGAAAGGACCAATCCACAAGGCTTCGAATTTACCATGTTTGCCTTTGTCTTGCTTGGGTGCATCCCACTTGAGCACCAGATCTCCCAGCTGGAAATATTCTTTATTTACCTTCTTATCAAAATCTTGCTTGATCTTCTATTGATGGCTCTATGATTTATCAAGGAGTTGCTTCCTGGTCTGTTGTACTTCTACTAGATGATGCATCCTTCTGACCATATCATCTAGTTATCCTTGTTGATCCCGAAGGAAATTTTCCGCAGGAAAGGAAAGATGAGTAGGAAAAATAGCTTCAATTCCATATACAAGTTGAAAGGGAGAAATACCAAGTGATCTCTTTGTAGTGGCTCTATCAGCCCATAAAGCAAATTTCAGCTTTGAGTCCCATGCTTTCTTGTTGTCCTCCAATAACTTCTTGGTGATATTTACAAGGCTCTTGTTAGAAGATTCTACTAAACCATTTCCTTGAGGGTAATAAGGGGTAGAATGAACTAATTGAATCCCATACTTCTCACAAAAATTCACCAATGGTTCAACTTTGAAAGAGGCAACATTATCAGTAACAATCTTGCTTGGACGACCAAATATTGACATAATATATTCAAGAAAACCAATGATTACCTTGTGTGAGGCACTCCTCATAGGAATGGCTTCTATCCACTTGGTGAAATAGTTAGTTACAGTCAAAATCCACTGGTGTTGACCACTTGATGCTAGATGATTTTCCCCAATGAAGTCAAGTCCCCACTGTTGGAAAGGACCAGAAACCACCACATGATTCAAAGGAAAATATTTCAGTTGTTACTTTCCTGAAAACTTATGACATTTTTCACAGGCCCTAATATTTTCACAAACATTAGTAAAAAGGCTAGGCCAAAAATACCCAACTCTAAGGATCTTATATGCTGTGGTTCTCCCAAAATGATGACCCCCACACAAGCTGTCATGAAAATCAGTCATAGTCTTTTGAGCCTCATGTGGATCTAAACATCTCAAGAGAACCCCTAGAGGATCTTTCCCATACAATATTTGATCAATGAGACAATATCTGATTGCCTTTAGTTTCAAAGCTCTCATTTTGTTCTTCTCCAAACCATCAGGAGGTTGCAACTTTTGCAGAAAATAAATAATGTCTTTGTACCAAGTGCATTCTGCCAAGTTGGGATTGATATGAGAGATTTTGACAATGTAACACCCTGTTTCCCCTGGTTTGTAATTTAATCATAAAATAGGATTACGATGCTAAGGCATGTGGAAAATGTAAATGTATTATTGTTTGGGTTGCCATAACTGACTGTGGGGGTCAAGCCTTGAAATTATTGGCCATGATATCACTAGAGGAAGAATGTGAAAACTATACGAGAGGGTTCATTATATCAAATAACCCCAAATTTCCCTTGATGAGGATGAAAAACCTCCTTCGGATCCCAAGGAGAGAAATCAGTTAATGAAGAAAGGACCAATGGTTGAATTATCAACCACCCCCATGAATGGGAGCATGGTCTAGATGCAGAATGTTAGCCCGAAGTACCATAGAGACCTATAGACCTGAGCTTCCTTCTGACAAAAGTGTTGGTTGTGGAGCCTGATTATCTTCTTGATTTAGAGGTCTTTTACTTTAAGTCGTGTTTATACCCCAGAAGTATGTACACTCTTCCACGTGGGGGAGTGCAGAGGGGGAGTACCCCCTCTACAGGGTACGAGGGGGCTATCCCCTCGGTTGGGGGGTCTGGGGGCAAGCGGCCCCCCAGAAGAAAAAATTGACTTGTAAAAGTATATTGTAATTTCATTGTAAA
>SNQJ01S0020312.1:152670-167253 GCA_010110895.2 Picea sitchensis | reverse complement strand
GATACACACTAGCCAAAATCCTGCAGACATGTTAACAAAGGGAGTAACCAAGGAGAAACTAAGTTCCTGCTCAGTTTCAGTTGGTCTTCAAGAATGAAGATGAAGATGAGAAATTTTCCAGGTCCAAGAAGGTTTAGAGTCCAGCATATACGACAGTGGTGGAGTTGTTGAGATCAGTCTTCAAGTGGGAGATTGTTGGTTGTGGAGCCTTATTATCTTCCTAATGTAGAGGTCTTTTACTTTCAGCCGTGTTTATACCCCATGAAGTCTTTATACCCCAGAAGTATGTACACTCTTCCACGTGGGGGAGTGTAGAGGGGGGGTACCCCCTCTACGGGGTCCGGGTGGGCTATCTTCTCGGCTGGGGGGTCTGGGGGCAAGCGGGCCCCCATCGGGTGTTCGGGGGCGAAGCCCCTGAAGCAAAAATTGCCTTGTAAAAGTATATTGTAATTTCATTGTAGATCTGGACCATTCATTATAAGGTCGCAGATATAACGATAGAGATTATGTTAGGGTTTTTTGCCCTAGAAGGCAACCCTCTTTTATGAGGGAAATGTATTGCGGCTATGTATGTTGGTGAGTATTGTATTCTGAGAGAGGAGATTGTGAGAGAAAGAAGAGGAAGTTACAATGGGTTTTGCTGTAGGTTGTATCCCTTCATTTGCTGGATAATAATAAATAAAGGACCTGGAAATTTCTCTGGTGGACGTAGCCCACATTGGGTGAACCACGCAAATCTGTGTCTCTCTTGTATTGTGTATCTTCTGTGTTTTTGTTTCCGCATTTGTTTTATTTTATTGCTCCGCGGTCCTGTTTTTGTAACAAAAAGGAACGTGATGGGTCAAGAAAATTCGAAAAGAAGGAAGGTAAGATAAATAAACATAGAAAACCAGAGAGGAGATACGAGATGGGTGCATAAGATCAAAAAGGAGATGCATGAAGCTCTCTAGGGGATAAGGAATAGAAGGCTGTGAGCTTGATGCTGAGTGAGCATTTGAGAAACCTCGTCGAGGCCATAAAATAGAGAAATATATGAATGTTGTAGAGAACAGAACCCAAGAAGAAGCTAAACAGAGAAAGA
This sequence comes from Picea sitchensis, assembly GCA_010110895.2. Taxonomy (NCBI): domain Eukaryota; kingdom Viridiplantae; phylum Streptophyta; class Pinopsida; order Pinales; family Pinaceae; genus Picea; species Picea sitchensis. The sequence goes on along the minus strand of SNQJ01S0020312.1, from coordinate 166,172 downwards.
ACCCTTGAGAACTGCGAGAGTTCCCTAGTGATATCATGGCTTGGCACGGGGGTGGCCAGAGTGTTAAGAATGAATTCCTCTGAGCCTATGGTAGGGTGGAAGGACAAACACCCACAATCAGTTAGTTGGCTACCACCTATAATAGATAACTATTCACATATCTTGTGTATTTAAGTGGTACTGCGAATTAAAGTTGGATATCCTATGAATGTTGCAGGGATGGATATATTTTCTTAATGATTATATTGTATCCCCCTTATTCCTGCTTGATTGTGTAATTAGGCAAGTAGGAAATTGTATGAATTGGATGTGTTTTTATACTCATAAATTCTTGCATTCCGTGGTGGCTTAAGCCAGATCCATGAACTGTGAGTTCATCGACCTTAGGTACAGTTTCATGTACGCATGTCGACCCTCCTAATCGTTATGAGTCCCTTGGAGGACGGAGTTGGTTAAGCTCAGAAGGGGTAGTGCAAGTATGCACAAGCTCTCTGTGAGGAAAGCAGAGACTGAGAACCACTTAAGTTCTAAACTTGATGAAGGAGCACAAGAATAGTGCAGAAGACCCTTCTAAGTGTTAAGCCCAGGAGAAAGAGCGCAACGCTCTTAAATCCTTCATAACTGACGAAGCTAAGGAATAACAGTGAGGTTCAAGTATCGAAAGGGAATATCCTTTCGTTTAGAAGATGAAAGGATGAGATTCGTTCGAGAGGACCCAGGGTATGTCGTGACCATTAGATTTGAAGAAGGGGCACAGGCATTAACCCCTCGACTCCTTCAGTCTTCACAAGATCACACATCGGGTGATTCACACATTGGCGCGACTAAACTCCTGAAACCCGAAGTTGCGACGTGATTTGGACCGTAGATCTAATGATCTATCGGGACCCTTCTTGACCTTTGATTTGACGCGGGTGAATATCGGGAAATTGAGAATCGGGACGACAAAGGTAAGCCAACCTCCAAATTTGTGAAACATGAAATCTCGATTCACGAGAGAGGAGATCTGGACCGTTGAATCCAGGAGGGTACGTGTCAGCAGGTTGGAATATCTAGAGGAAGGCGGAGGTTGAAGTGTTGAAACACTTGAAGCCCGAAGAGCCGAAGAGTCATGAGTCATTGATCTATGAGGAGATACTTGTCTATAGATCTTGAACTCCGAGGAAAAGCTGAAGTGGGTTTTTAGTTTGAGAACTGAGATCACCGAAGCGCGAAGACCCAAAGTCCTAAAGTAATGCTCGATTGTTATATTTCGGGGAGACATGTGTCAGTGGATCTTAGACTCCGGGTAAAAGATGTTGGGAAAAATAGGTTTGAGATTTGAGATCTCAGAAGTTCGGAGACCCAGAGGAGATCTCAACCGCTGATCGATAAGAGGGTCGTTGGACTGCTGATCTGGGTTGAAAGGTCAACCACCTAGAATGAAGGCAAGACCATTGATTGAGTAGGACAGGTGCCCGTAGATCGTCAACTCTGGAGGATTGAAGTATGGAAGGAAGCTGGGTTTGAGATTTCAAATTGCCAGAGTCTGGAGTTGCGAAGAGATATCAACCGTTGATCCAGAGGGAGCTGACCTGGTCCGTAGATCCGAGAGGTACAGATCTGAATTGTCGATTTATCCGTTATCGTCAAGATCATGATATCAACGATCCCATAGCATTGCAGGGACATGAGTTGCGAGGAGTTTAAGATATTGATGGCGGACTGCAATTCAAACCGTGGTTTCGTCAAGAAGACACGTGGAGGTTGTAAGAGCATTCTAGGCCCAAAAGCAGTTTGACTCCAAACTGGTTGTGACCGTGCCCACAATCGCGTGGTTATCACCAAGGTCATATCAAGAGGGGGCTTATCAAACAAAAGGAGCTAACCCCCGACACTCTAAGTTTTTGCAGCTGGGCGAAAGGGACGGTCGTGGGTGCCCTTAAACCTGCACCAAGAACCAAAAGGTTCTGGGTTTAACTATAGAACGAGAACATCAAGGTCTCAGAGAATTGTTTGGCTTGAGAATTGGATATCCTTGACCAGGAGGTCGGACTAGTTCCCCGACCTTAGAAATTAGGAACCATGAATGGAGATTATGTCTGTTTGCACCTCTTTCGTCACCTTAGTGAGAAAAATAGAGGTGCTTGCAAGCTCAATTGGGTTTGCTGAGCAGGACAGCTGCAAGGAAAAGGGTTAGAAAAAGAAATATAAATCAACAACTAAGAATTAAACTAAGAAATAAAATAACAACTAAATTTATAAGCATAGGGACATAAGGACAAAAGAAACAATGAGACCCATGTCACCAATGATAAGGCTGATATCAGTGAAAGAAAACATCGAGAAGCAAGGGGACCATGAGTCCCTTCTTCCTCCAAGGGAGGGCTCTTGGACCCCCACAAGTAAGCTCTTCTTACAACTTTGAGAAAAAATGAAAATGGTGAAAGAAGTCTTTGCTAATCCACTCAAGGGGTGAGATGGATTGCCCCAAAGCAATGATGCAAGTATACTCTTGGCAAGGATAGAAGAGTCCTCAAGAGAATAGTGGTAGCATAACTTTGCTATGAAATTCCTTGAAAAATGAAGTGTATCCATGGCCTTTTTATAGCATTCCTTTGAGCTATTGTTCAACTAGTTTGTAGTGTGTAAAGAGGCTAATTAGGGAATTTCTAGGTCTTTGACCAGCCATCCAGTCGAATCCAGTCCAGATTTGAGTGTCAAATCATCTTGGAAGCTGAACCAGAAGTGGGTGGGAGGCCAACCACTCTCATAAATGCATCATTTCTCAGGTGCGCGACTTTTTGCAATAACAATCGCGCATCGTGAACTTGTGCACGAATCTTGCATTTCTATTCTGTGCATGTGCATGCGCGCCCAGTGTCTTCATAACGCCCTTCATTTTTTCTACTATTTATATAGGTTTTGACCCTTTATGAATTCTTTTGTATTAATTTAGGTCCATGGATGACTTCATAACTATTTGACGATGCTGAATTCTTATAACAATTTGCGGACAAAATTTCAGTGATAATAGATGCCCCCTGATGGATGAGGTTAGGAGCATACGTAAGCCGAAATCCATCAATGTTTCTTATACTAAGAGTGTTGTTGTAAGAGAGAGCAATAGTGGGATCATCCAGAGCGATCCGTTGGAGGGAAAAAAGAACCGGTAGAATCCAACCTTCCATGAGCTGTGGAAAAAATAAACTGTGTATAAACGAGGTGGGCATGCCCCATGCTCATGTCATGTAACTCAAAAAGAGGAATGAAGTGTTGGTGTAGAAAACTGCAACGCCCTCATGGGTGGTCATGATAAAGGAAAAAGACAATTCTATGGATGAACATACTCTGAATAGTAGGCAGTGACAGCTGTAAGAAGTATCACGGATTCTGTAGGCATTGATAGCCCAGCCAAGTTCAGAGGTCTTCGGCAAGTAAAAGAACTAACTGCAATAGTCGCAAAGTAAGACCCACCGTAACATGAGAAAGTGTTGACATCAAATGTTATGGGGGTCAATGACAACAGGGAGCAATGGTGGTTCTCCCTGTGCCGTCCGAGATCTCTCATTGAATGGTTAATGAGAATCCAGATACTGTCGACCTTCTGGAAAACTGTGCTGATGTCGAAAAAAAGGGGGACGTGACTCCCAGAAGCAAATGGCTTCGTGAAATCTTCTTGGTGAGGTTAGGAAGTGGAGGAGGTACATGGATGAAGTCAATATGTAGGAAGACTCAAGACTGCCCTTGGTTGGAGTATATGTGAGATAAAAGTGCCCGCAACCGTTCAACGAGGTCGAGTGTCAGGGGGACAACAAGACAAGGGATAAGTTGTGCCAGAGGTGAGACAAGGTGAATAAACTCAGAGGGTAGTGGTAAGTGGCCTGTGGAGCACTCTGAAGATATGGACGATGTCGGCAAGGGTAAATGATAAGTAGTGCCCCAACCAAGGGCGACATGGGTTGCGTTTGGCCAAGAAGGGAAGAAGGTCGCCAAAGGGGACGACAAAAAGGTAATGTAACTACTGGAAATAAAGGCGTTTGTACAATAAATAAAGAATAATTTTGGGATAAGTGTACAAATACATAAACGGGTGCCCCAATGTGATATGGTTGGCCTGGGTAGGGCATAATTTGCTCGGAGAAATGGTGGAGGGTGGGGGTCCCATGGGTGGGTTTCTGTATGAGGTAAGTGAAATGAAGGAAAATTTGTAGATGGGCAAACTGATTGTGGATGAAATGGAGGGTTCATGATACTGCGGAGGTGCAGTTAAAAAAATAGAACCGTGAAGAGATAATCTGGGAGTCTGTCTGGGAAAGCTAGCAAAATGAGGAGAAGGAGTATGTGGTTGATTCGCGACATGATGTAAAACTATTGGGACTCCCATCCCTAAAGGGTTTTGAAAAACAACATGAGTGTCAAAAGCACAAAAGGGTGCTATGAATGGGACAACTCATGTGGGTAAGAGTGCTACCGGGTGACAGTACCGAAGATGCAAATGGAGGTGTGGGTACTGTAGANATGGGGATCGTAGAGGCAAATGTCAGAGGGTGTGACTGGAGATGTAAGTGAGATTCAGAGGGAATGACTACATGCCAGTGCTGAGTATATACCTGAAGGGGTTGTGTTGATGTATGATGACCAAGTATCTGCACACATGAAAACCAAATACCCGACGTGAACAATATTCGAAGAGAAACAAATATATGAGCATGCATTTGATAATTTTGAATATGCACATGCATACCTGGTCAGGGTATGAAAAATAGCGTCCCAGGGGCTCAGGATGAAAAGAGGCCCAGGGACTGTCGTGATGTAGATGACGAGATGCTTATCTCGTCGCTGAAGACGGATTGAGAAATGGATGCCCGGAGCTCCCAGAATGGTGAGTGGAAGTTTGGCAAAAAGGCCTATATATAGCTGTAGGGCCCATATTGCCACCTCATTTGTACTTGCTGCTATAGTGACTAGACGATAAGTATTCAGAGGAGATTTGGAGATTCTGGGAGGATGAGGCATCCGATTGAGGACCAACGAGCTTCATGTTAGTGGTCTGATCATCCTGCATAGAATTAGGGATTCATTTTTGTGGGCAGGGGCTGTACGGAGGGCCCTACAGAGGGTTTGGTGAGTGTGGGCCCCATGTGCGCAGGCGATTCGGTAGTAGGTGCACACACGTGCATGCCTGCCCACCAGATAGACGCACATGGAGGCACCGGTAAGGGGGAAAAGGACGCACATGATTTGCATGCCTATCGGCTACACATCTACGCATGTGTGCGCAACTATGGAGTGGACAGGTGCGCTCTAGAGCACGCCTGTAAGTTGAGTAGACGCGCACGCGTGCGCGCTTGAATGGTGAACATGCATGCTTGAGAGCACACATGTGGAGTGAATAGGCGCACATACATGCGTGCCTATGGAGTGAACAGGTGTGCACTTGTGCGTGCCTGTGGGTTAAACAGCCGCGCCTTGGAGGCAAGGCTGACGGGTGTAAAACTTTTTTTTTTTTTTTTTGATGTTGTTGATGGTCCATTTGGCTGACTGAGGACTATTTGATGTGGTTGCAGGTGAGCTTTGTGCATGATGCTGGTTGGTTGGCGAGAGCAGGATTGGTCCCAGCTGCGAGACGCTGTGGCTATTGAAGAGCCAGGTGTATGTGCGACTTTGGCAGCCTGTGGGCTACTAAAGTTCTTTGAGTGCTCGTTGATACGGGTGCAGGAGTATCTCCTGCAGTTCCTTATCCGGATGTGGAGTCCGGACCTGCATTGTTTCATAGTGCGGGGAGAGAAGATTTCCTTCATTGCGGTGGAGGATGTGTATTTTTTGACTGGGCTCCCATTTCGGGGAACGCCCCTACCGGCAGAGCTGATGTTACAAAGGGATGTGCCGCTAGCGACAGTTGGCCGGAGATACTGTTCAGGGTCGAACTTTATCTCTGGCACTGTCGTGAGCATTGGGGCGATGAATGCCCTAGCGCATTGCTGCATAGTAGTGATGATTGTGAGAGTTTATGGGTCGCTGGTGATGTAGCGGATCAATGGTGGCCAGCCGATGGTGATGGAGAGAGTGTTGGCTGGTGAGCGCTTCGCCCGGGGGCTTACGCTGCATGCTAGGATGGTAGGGTAGCTGGACCACTGTCGGTCCACGGACACTGGAGAGTTTGCCTTCGGGTCCATCCTGGTGGCCTGGTTTCTGGAGAGGGTGCCTATGTTGCACCCTAGGATTTTATTAGGTGCGCCTGGGGCACGAGAGATGTGACTAAAGTGGTGGTCGACTATTTTGCTGTGTGATGGTGGTGGTGAGGGCGACCACTTATTTACTGCTGAGGTGGTGCAGGTATGGCGGCAGATGCCACAGGTGATACTGCGGTACCCCTATGCCGGGGTTGACTTCTGGGAGGATCCGGAAATGGTGCTACCTCCAAGGGAGGTGTTTGACCGTCGAGGTATGTTGATGATGTTGATATTTATGATTTTTGTGTTTAGAGATAGCATGACATATGTATATGATATAGATGCTGATACTATCTGTTGCTTGTATGTGCAGATGTGGCACCTCGCGGGCACGAGGTGGAGTTGCAGAGAGTGCCGACTCGTTAGGAGCCGGAGAGATTGCTGCGGGGAGGGCCGCGGGTGGGAGAGAGATGGCGACGTGATGACACCATGGTGAGAGCAGCTGATGCGGAGAGAGCAGCGAGGAGGTGCCGGTTTGATGACCCTGGTGTTGGGCCATCACATGCTCCGCTAGTGGATGTCAGAGTGGATTTTGAGGACATACGCCATCGCCTGGAGGCGGTGTTATAGGGCATGCCGGAGGGCATGTGGTCATGTATCCAGGATAAGGGCATCCTAGAGAAGTGTGTGGGGATTCTGCTGCCATGGCGGGCTGTGGTATGACGGGCAGTAGTAGCTGGTGCTGCGATGACCGGACGACTACCGTCAGGGCAGGAGGGACCAGTAGGGGGTGGGCAACCACTGCCTGAGGGAGGGGCAGGTGGTGGTGGGCCACCACCGCCTGAGGGAGGGGCAGGCGGTGGTGCTCTAGAGGCACCTTGAGTGGTGTTCTATGTATTGATGTATTTTTTGTATATAGGCTGGTGAGCCCATTTTGTACCGAGGTGTTTCACTGGCCTGTAGATACTTGTATTTTTTGTATGTAAACATTTGGATGGCACTGTGGACCTTTCGACATATACATGAGTATACATTTTGAGATCTATGTGGTGTTTACATGTGTTTTGTTAATGTATTGATGATGCCTAATCTATATATCCTGTGACAAGTTTTGATATGTTTATGTATGTGTAGGGGTAGCTTGATGTGATATATGCTAGTCTAATACAATATTAGCTAGGTTATCTGTGATTTGATTCAATTGTCTTGGAATATGTGTAAATGTAATGGAATCAAAATGTCGAGATAAAAGTCTAACCTGTAGGTATTTGCGAAAGAGGCAAGGATTGCGTATGCGGTACACATTGTTGAGATGGAGAACGACTAGTTGAGAGTCAAGAAAGACGCTAAGGTGATGAATACGATGATGTTGGGCATTGGCCAAGAGGCCAATGACGATGGTATATTCGTCTTGGTTGTTGGTCGCTGAACCCAAACATATGCCGTTTGAATAGAGCATTTCATGTGAGGGGGTGTAGAGAGCCCAAGCGACCGAAGCGAGATTTTGTGTCCAATGGCTGGCGCCGTTGGCGTAACTGATGTGGTAGGTCGGTGGAGGAAGCATCTGTCAATAGCACGAATGATAGTTTAGACTTGAGGGATGGAAAAAATATTAAAAACACTATGTAAAAGAAATAACCTAAAGTATAATGACTACATTTAAGCAAAAAATTTCTTTAAGTATAACCCGTTGATGGGTTCTTTGAGAGAGAGGCCTTCGGGAGAGGTCAGGATGTATGCGCCTTTGGTGAGGCAATGTTGGATAATATATGGGCCATGCCCTAGTGACATGAATTTTCCATGGCCAAAGATATCATGAGCGATATCATAGGCAAGGACGAGGTCGCCTTCACGAAATGAGTGAAGGTTGATGTGTCGATCAAAGGTAGCCTTTGATCGTTTCTTAGCTGCCTCATTGTTCTGTAATGAAGAGCGATGATCTTCATCCAGGGACTCTAAGTTCAGCAAGCACTACTCCATTGGAGCAGTGTCGGGTAATAGCTCAATTGTGGTGCGTAAGGTGGGAATTTTGCACTCGATGGGAAGAGTAGCCTCAACCCCATGGACTAGATGAAATGGTGTGAAACCAGTAGCTGTTTTCACAACCATACCGTAAGCCCATAGCGCAGAAAATAACATATGATGCCAATTGGTCTTATGTTTATTAACCGTGCACTGTAACATGGTCTTGAGGACCTTGTTGACTGCTTCAACCTATCCGTTAGACTGAGGGTAATATGGTGAGGAAAACTCATGGGAGAATCCTAACTAAGATGAGAGTTCTATGAAAATATCATTCTCAAAGTGTTTTTCGTGATCGAAAATGAGTTGGAGTGGTACTCCAAAGTGAGACATGACGTGGTTAAAGAAGAAACGCGCTTCGGTGTCAGCGGTGTTGTTGAAGGTGGGCATAGCTTCTGCCCATTTGGTGAAGTAATCGACGACAACAACAATGTATTTGTGACCATTGCTGGAGGGGGGATTACAAGTCATGAAGTCGATGCCCCATTTACAAAAAGGGTCGATAGTGATGACTGGATGGAGAAGAGCAGGTGGTGCTCAGGCTTTGTTGATGTAAAGTTGATATTTCTCGCATCGTTTCACAGCGTGAATGCAATCATGAAACAAGGTAGGCCAAAAGCAACCTGCTCGGATAATCGTCTAAGTAGTGGATATTCCTGAAAGGTGGCCCCCACATGTGCCACTGTGGCAGTCGTTCAAGACTCTATTGGCCTCGTCAATGGTCAGGCATCAATGAAGAATGGTGTCGACCCCTCTCCAGTATAGGATGTCTCCGATGAGGAGGTAGCGGGGGGCTTGATGGCGAATATGACGACGATCATCTCGTGAAAGGTGGTTACTGAACTTTTGAGTTCGGAGGTAGACGAGAAGGTTGCCATACCAAGGATCATCCGAAGTGATGTAAAAGAGATGTTCATTGGGAAAGTCAGTATTGACGGGGGCACTGGTGGTGTCAGAGGGGAGGGCCACGACAAGTTTGGCGAGAACGAGGGATTTCTTGCTTTTGGGTGTTGAGAATTCAAGATTGTATTCCTGAAAGATAACGATCCATCGAGCAAATTTGCCATTAATTTTTCGACGACTGAGCAAGTATTGCATAGGGTTGGAATCTGCGACAACCTTAGTTGTGTGAAGCAAAATGTAATGGCACAGTTTATGGATGGCGAGGACGACTGCAAGGGCTAGTTTCTCTTCGTGTTTATACTTCAGGGGTGGCCCTCAGAGGTTTTTACTAATGTAATAAATGACATGCTCACGATTGTCATCGCCTATCTGAACGAGAACTCCTGCTACTGATACAACGGATGCTGATATGTAGAGGATATAGTCGAGATTGCAGTCAGGTGCACTAATTAAAGGGGCATTGGAGAGCACCAGTTTAAGATCGTCAAATGACTTTTGGGCATGTTCATCCCAGTGAAATGGGATGTCGTGACGTAGTAAGCGAAGGAAATCGTGTGCACAAATGGCGTAGTCAGGGACAAATCACCGTAGAAAGTTAGCCTTGCCTTGGAGACTCTGAAGTTGACGTAAATTTCGAGAAGGTGGAATTTCGGTGATAGCTTTGACTTTGAGGGGTCCATGGTAATACTGCTTTAGGAAATGATGAAACCGAGGAGGCGCACTGCGGTGAAGCAGAAAACACACTTGAGGGGATTCAAGCGGATGTTGTACTGACAACACCGTTGGAAGATGATTTGTAAATCATCAAGATATTGGGTGTGTTTCTTGGATTGAGCTGTGAGGTTGTCCAAGTATGCGAGGATGATATGAGCCAGATCATGAAAAATGTATGTCATAGCCCGTTGGAAAGTTTCACCATAATTTTTTAAGCCAAAAGGAATGACACAATATGAAAAAGTACCCCAAGGGGTAGTGAATGCGGTTTTGTACTGATCTGCTGGGTGAATTTGAATTTGATTATAACCAGAGAACTCGTCCATGAAGGATAAAGCCTCATGGCCTGCACAGTCGTCGATAATCTGATCGATGAAAGGCGTTGGGAAGTTGTCTTTGGGACATGCATGATTGAGATCGTGAAAGTCCGTACAGATGCGGATAGTGTCCTATTTTTTGTTAACGGGTATAGGGTTGGAAACCCATGATGTATAGGCGATGGGGTAAATGAACCCAACAACGCGTAATTTGCCAATTTCAGCTTTGATGGCTGCTGCTTTGGATGGGTGTAGCGGTCGTTGTTTTTGACAAACTGGTGTAATGTTGGGCTAGGTGTCGATGGGATGTTCGACGATAGAGGGATCGAGGCCAGGCATTTTCGTGTATGAACAGGAAAAAATATCCCGATATTCCTGGAAAAGGGATTTATAGGCGATGATTTCTTGAGGAGTGCAAGAAGCTCCAATGGTGATTTCCTTGACGACTCCATTTTTGATGGAAATGTCGTTTTTAATGGTCAGGGAAATGTTGGCCATGTTTCCTTCTTCAAAAGCATCAGGGGCAGGGATGGGGTTTTTGAACCAGTCGATAGGCCTTGATGGGATAAAGTCCTTGGTTTCAACTGCGTAGATAGGGTGTTGGTTAGGAGGCGTGGATGCTTCCTGTGGAAAGAAGAGTGTGCGGTGGTGTAGCGCATCCCATGGGTAGTCCGGGTTATTTAACTCTTCGATTATTTCCTCGTCACAATGGAAGTGATGGGAATACAAGGGGTCATGAAGAGTGAGATCGGTGATTGTGGTCGTGTGGCTACCCCCTGTTGATGAAGAAGCAGGGGGAAGAACGTAAGGAGAGGGTGATGGTTTGCTCATCATAAACCAGATATCAAAGTACTGAGGAGTACCTATGGTAGTTGGGTGTAAAATTTACTTAGGGAAATGAGCGGGAGAATTGGGGGGTAAATCCTCAGATAAGTCATCTAAGAACCATGGAGGTGTTGGAAGAGCCTCGAGTTCGAGAGAAATAACATGAAGAACCTCAAGTGATGAGGTAAGGTCAACTATCGACTCTATGGGTCGTTGAAGTAGGGTCAATTGGTGTTGCCTGTATTCAATGATCATAGGACATTGGTATGTAAAATTATCTAATGATTCACATAGAGAGCAAGGGAATCTCATACGTTCATTGACTGAAGTTGTGACATAATAGATGTCAGTGATTGTTGATGAGGATGACGTAGCTAAACTAGGGTTGCTCTGGAAGCACTGGCGTATTGCGGCTAATGTCTGCTGAAAGCGTGGCAGTGCTGGGCAATGGTGAGTATAATGGCCATATTCTGAACATATGGTGCAAGCGAACTTGGTGTGCAACCTTTTACTACTTGAATGGGGGGTGGTAGCGACAGTACTAGTTAGAGTGGTGAGTGTTGAGGGAGTTTGATTGAGGGGAATCAAATTTCGTAACTCTGGTAGAGATGGGAAGTTGTTGGTTTGGTGTTCGTCTTTCTCACATAGTGCGCAAGGGGGCTGGACACATGGAGGAAGTGGAGTTGTGGGCTCCTTCTTCTTTCTCCTGCCCCCANTCCTTCTGTTTGGGGGGGAAGGGATGGTCGAGGGACCATCTCTGGTGGATGTAAATACCAAACTGGAATTGCTAACACCATATTAGGTAGGGTAAGCATTGCGGCTACCTGGAAAGCTTCAATGCCCGGTGGAGGGTAAAAGAAGGGGATTTGAGTGATGGCTTGGGGAACTGTCTCCCAAACGGGGATATGTCCTTGGGGAGAGGTGGAATCATGGACTGGTGGGGTCGATGAGTAAGCATGAGGCTCATGAGGGGGGAGTTCTGTGACTGGTGGGACATCAGATATGATAGTGGCCTCCCTAGGAGGAAGGGTATCCTCTGTGTTAGTTTCATTAGATGATATGATGCATACTTGATTGGAAGGATGAAGGAGCGATGGTGCTCCATGGTAAGTTCCTAACAATGATGGATCTTTGAAAATTCTAGGGCCCATATCGATGAGTGAGTATGTGTCATGGCTCATGTGGATGAGAGGAAGAATGTTATCGATGTTGGCAGATGGGTTAGGCTCATAATGTGAGACTTGATCGATGGTAACGATCTTCCCGTTGTGGGGGAACATCATTGTTAGAAAGATGGAAGAGGTTACTACCTTCATAGCGTACATATAGCTACATCCGAACATGATATTATAATCGAGTGGGGCGTTGATAACTTCAATGTCGATGAGAATAGTCTTGCCCCTGAGTTCTATGGGGACATTTTGGAAGAGCCCTTCAGGAGATGATGGTCGTCCGTCATAAGCTCGTAAGGTAATGGTAGAGGGTATGAGTTCGGGGGAACCAAGTTTCTGCCATACAGATTTCGACATGATGCATGTAGATGCACCTTCATCGATGATACATCGATGAACTGTGATGTTCCGTATTTTAACTGGGATTTGGAAATCGATCAAGGCGGGAAGGTGAGGTTCTCCGCTGTCGAGATCAAATGCAATGAGTCGGGTATCTGCGGGGTCGACTGCCCCTAAGGTAGAAAGTAATGATTTCCACTGAGTGGGACAAGTATGAAGGACTTCTAAGACTGACATGGCAGCCGGGGATTGGGATAAGTCATCAACCAAACTATAGTTATGAGCAGCCCGAGCCTGTGGGTTGTGTGCATTCCGACGCAATGGGATGTGAGGGATGCGAAGAGGTGGCTCTGTGTTAGGGCGAGGGATCACCAACGGAGGTCTCGTTAGTGCGGGGTTTGTCTTTGGAGGTATGGGAGAAGACTCAGTGGGTGCAAGATACTGACGATTATGCATTTGCAGAAGGATTTCTTCCTCACTAGTGAGGAGGATCGTGAGATCTGCTAGATTGTTGGGGTTGAGGTACTGTCCCACCTGAGGTGGGAGATGCTGTGTGTCTTGTTGGGTATTGATCACACCTTGGTGTGGGATAGGATTCTACAGCATGACAGGGGGGGTTGTTGCACATATTATTGTGGTGCCTGTTGAGGGGTAGGTGATGCTGGAGGATGGGGTAGACTGCCTGAGTCTTTCAACCGTTTGAAATCAATGATTTGGGGGCAATGGTGAGTGTAATGACCGAACTCACCACAAAGGGCACAAGGGAATTTGGTTTTAACATGATTGTTATTTCTCCCTTGACGTCTATTATTATTGCCCCCCTGGGGGTTCTGATTCCCTTGGTTCTGGTTTCCCCTAGTAGGTTGGTTATGCGGGGGTTGATTCCCGCCTTGACCTGGGTTGTTGTTTTTCCTGTTTTGTCCTTTCTTTTTGGCATTGTTCGACGGATGTGTCAGATTGGCTGTATTCAACTGTTCAAAATTTTGATATTGTTGAATGGGAGAGGGTTGAACAAAATTCACCCCAGCATGAGGATGTGGGGGAGCCATGGGTTG
>SNQJ01S0020312.1:109714-152660 GCA_010110895.2 Picea sitchensis | reverse complement strand
AGTGACTTTGGTACAACCTTGCGTAATTCAAAAGTCCCTAGGAAGCTAGCATGTGGACATGTGGGTCCGTTACTATCCCTTTAACTCCCTATTGTGATGTAATCTAAGAAAAGATTTGAAACTATCTTAGATTGAACATGTGGGCATGTATGGGCCTGTTACAAAACCTTTAAACTTCCCTAGTGATTTGATCTAAGAAAGAAAATTTCAACACTATCCTATCTTTGTAGCATGTGGGTATGTATGGGTCCGTTACAATATTAAGATGTGTTTGAAAAAGTAAACTAAGAGGAGTCCCAAGAAGGGCTGTTGTCCTCTCCTAAAGGTTTTAATGTTCTTAAGGGAGATGAAATCGATTGACAATCTTTTTCTGTTTCTCAAGATCGCTTGGAGGCATGAGAGAAGAGCATACTAAGCGATTGCTATTCAAATTCTAGTCCCAATGCAAGTTAAATGTGATTAAAAATGATTTCCAACTTATATTGTGAGTCAAAACAAGCCATCCATGTGGCGAGAAAGAAAAGAAAAAAAAAAGGAAATTGATTTTAACCTCCTAAGTGCCTATGTGTTTTAACTAACCCCTTTATATGATGAGGGGACTAAGTGTGGTGCAGCTTTAAAACATGCTTGAAATCATTTTTAAGAAGGCAAATGGCCTTCCCCACATCTCAAAAAAATTTACAATGTGAATTTTTGCATAGATGTGCGGGTCTCAGTGGAGACAGAGGCGCACAGTGCGCATGTGCGCGAACATAGAAAAGTAAATAAGCGCATGTGCATAGGAAATAACTATGACTTAAGTGCATGATGCGTGTTTGTGGGCGTAAAAACCCATGCACAGGTGACACACGATCGAGAATGAAAAATCCAGATGGATTTCTCTCAATTCACCTTGGAATTGGATAATTGGCAGGTCAGCTTAGGCCGGTTAATGCACCTGCAAGTTAAACAAACTAAAAGAAGAGCAAGAAAAACCCAAATGGGGTAGGAAATTGATACCTTTCCCCAGTGGAGTCGCCAATCTGTTTGTGCCTCTTTCATCACCTTAGTGAGAAAAATAGGGGTGCTTGCAAGCTCAGTTGGGTTTGCTGAGCAGGACAGCTGCAAGGAAAAGGGTTAGAAAAAGAAATATAAAACAACAGCTAAGAATTAAACTAAGAAATAAAATAACAACTAAATTTATAAGCATAGGGACATAAGGACAAAAGAAACAATGAGACCCATGTCACCAATGATAAGGCTGATATTAGTGAAAGAAAACACTGAGAAGCAAGGGGACTATGAGTCCCTTCTACCTCCAAGGGAGGGCTCTTGGACCCCCACAAGTAAGCTCTTCTACAACTTTGAAAAAAAATGAAAATGGTGAAATAATTCTTTGCTAATCCACTCAAGGGGTGAGATGGATTGCCCCAAAGCAATGATGCAAGTATACTCTTGGCAAGAATAGAAGAGTCCTCAAGAGAATAGTGGCAGCATAACTTTGCTATGAAATTCCTTAAAAAATGAAGTGTATCCATGGCCATTTTATAGCATTCCTTTGAGCTATTGTTCAACTAGTTTGTAGTGTGTAAAGAGGCTAATTAGGGCATTTCTAGGTCTTTGACTAGCCATCCAGTTGAATCCAGTCCATATTTGAGTGTCAAATCAGCTTGGAAGCTGAACTAGAAGTGGGTGGGAGGCTGACCACTCTCATAAATGCGCCGTTTCTCAGGTGCGCGGATTTTTGCGAGAATAGTGGCGCATCATGCGCATGTTCGCGAATCTTGCGTTTCTGTTCCGCGCATGTGCGCGCGCGCCCTGTGTCTTCATAGTGCCCTTCAATTTTTCTACTATTTGTATAGTTTTTGACCCTTTATGAATGCTTTTGTATTAATTTAGGTCCATGGATGACTTCATAACTGTTTGATGATGCTGAATTCTTATAACCATTTGCGGATGAAATTTCAGTGATAACAATGTCCTTTAATAAAAGAAATTTTTTTTATTCCTCGTCGTGGGTGTGTTACAAATTGGTATCTGAGCATGGTTACAAAACTTGGCCTACTTGGGCTCATGCGAAAGTCACATAAAGAGGTACTGGTATCTGCATTTACTCCTTGAGGAAAAAGGACTGCAGATTGAACCTGTGATTTTGGGAATTCTTGTTGAATTTCAACAGAAGAATTTATTTAACCCTGTTCAAGTGACGACTACTCTTACTTGAGTAGGGATATGATAATTAACATTGATAATAAGACTTGAATGTGGATAGCTAAAGGTGGCAGGGTTTTGTCAAGGGTAGCTGAAGCTCGAAAGGTGGATGACCTGACATCCATGACACTGCCTCTAAGCATGGGCAGTTGGAACCTCAGGCATTGATGATGGATGATTATATAATGGTTAATACCTTTGTGGGATTAAAGGAATCTGATAGAATCAGGTAGGATCCTTGGTAGTATAATTATTGCTTTATATTAAACTCGGAGTATATAACTCCTCATCACCAGAGGAAAGGTAAGATGAGTAATGTCCTATAGAAGTTGAGGAAATAAGGTTTTCTTTCCAGCTACTATAGTATAAAAGGGAAAGTGACCCTGGTTGGTCATTTCTATAAAGAGAAGGCAACACCAGTATGAGTTATAACTGTGATATTAGTCATGTAAGTGACTGTAATCTCTAACTAAAAGAACACTAATGATAAAACTAAGCTAGTATGATGAATACTTAGTTGTGTGTGTATGCTTGAGTGCATGGATCTAATGCATTGAGAAGCCTCTTGATATGAAGCCTGATATTAATACCGGTTAGACACGAATGATATCAAATGTGCGAGTGATGCACATGTATGATGTAAGAGTATAAGTATACTAAAGGCCCAATATGGTTTCCCTGATGAGTGAAATGTGAGGCAAGCTTAGCACTTGCCAAGATTGAATGAATAGTAGTAGAATACCATGGTTGCATGGTTTACTCCATTTTGAAGAGTCATGGAAGTTTTTTTTTGAATGATAGCTTAAGGGGAAGGTGCTCCATCTCCCCAGGAAAAGATAGTACAAATGGATAAGAGAGTAAATGAACAAGGATGCTCTGTTATCATAATAAGAGGCAAATAATTATGCATTTGAGGATCACATGAGGATGATTGTAAACAATCATGAGTTGACTGATTTTAAAGTAGAGATGTATGTAGGATATGAATTATACCTATGGAAACTACACACAGGATGATGATTATGAATATGGTTAAGTACATCATGGAAGTAAGTTAACAAACCAGAATATGTATGGATACATAATTTGGGTACCTGACCAAGACACACGTTTATGTTTCTTAAGTAATATTTGGTAAAAAACTAAAGCTAATTCAAGGGTGAGTCCATCACAGGTAGTGGTGGATGTGCAATAAAGAAGTTGCATGTGGTGGGAGTTCCCTGCGAAGAAACTGTGTAAGGAATCTATCAGAAGAACAAAGTCACAATCCTAATAATTGTTGAAGTTTGGGCAATGGGCTGCAAAGCCTGTCTATATATAAGAATCATGGATTACATTTTGAAAGCATCATGTAATGAATAGAAGACTAATGAATGGATACATGAGTATGTTTGATTGAATAGGCTTGGTTAAAGCCATGTTAAGAAAAGGCAGTGAAGCCTTTAGAGATAACTCAGCTGGGCTGAAAAGTCTCAGGTGGTGTAGAAAGAATTGGAAGAAGGGGAGACTCCCTAACTCCCTTCTTGCTACGTGTTATGTTTCCTCTGGAATGAGAAAGCCGATTTACTAATGAAAGTAAATGTTTTGACATCATAAGTGATGATGATTGTATTACTGCAGAAACAGTTGAGAACTGTCTGTATTGCATTCATGGAGACCCTTGAAGATAATGTGATGAAGTGCATAAAGATATACTAGGACATTTTGAAGATGTTTTATGGATTTGAATATTATGATACATTCATCTTATCTGATGTTTCAACTGATGTAATTGTGATTATAATGATGCATGCTGTGTATAGAAAGGAATTGGAACTATTGAGGAAGATAGTTGCCAATGATGGACAACCTAAAGTAGAGGATGACCATGGGAAGAATGCGGTCGAAAGATTGTTGATAGGACTATAAGAATCCCCCTAAAAGCACTGTTGATGAGGAAAAAATCAGAAAGAGGGTGCTAGCAGCCAAGAACAGGTATGAAAATATTGGGTAAGAATCCTTTCTGAAATATTTTATTGTCTAATGTTATGCATGAAATTTTGAAAAGGCAGTTGTATGCCATGTATACCCAAGTAGGGTATGATTCAGGAAGGAGAACCTGAATGATGGAGGTGTGAACCTCTGGCAATGAAGACTGATTGTATGATGCAGGAGAATCTGAACCAAATGATCTATGTTGACTCAAAAAAAAAAAAAACAGTGGTCAAAAACCTTTACTAAGAAATCATAGAAATCCCTTCGATCAACTACAAATAGAGATCGTGAAGATAGCGAAAGAAAACCCTAATCAAATTAGGTTAATTGAGAATCTGACAGAGGAGATGAACGCGAGCCGTTCATCGTAAGGAAACCGATCTCAGTCATCAGATCAATTTAGGAGGAGCCAAAATCTTTCAAGCCGTTAGATCTTGGAGAAGTAGCGCACTGGTTAGTCACGAGGAATTATTGGAATTTCAAAAAACTAGAATATTTGGAAGAAGAAGAGTGAAATTCGCAAAACCCCGAAACGTGAAATCTCAAAATCATCGGGACCATCCCTTGAAAGGGGACATGTGGCAAGAGATCAACATTTCACTGACTCGTAGAGTGGAAAGGTCAAAGGGCAGAGTTGTGAGAATTCACGAAACGTGAAATCACGACTTGATCATAGTCGTTGGCTGGACAGCTAGTGTGGACCGTTGACCCGATCTAAATATTTCACAATTTCAGGTATCAGAGGATCGGGAGAATGAAAGCAAATTGCATCAGGATTTCTTGATATGCAAAATCCCGACGCGCTTGGAAGGATTGGCCCCAGGTCACAGTGAAGGGTCATATGGATGGAGGATAAGGGAGGAGCTAAAATGCACTAGGCCCTGGTCGAAATTTAAAAACTTGGGAGTTTGAAGGACGGAGAGTCGGTTGACTCATATAGCCGATACGTGAAATCGCGATGCACCTTTTTGGATAGGCGTGTGTTCACAAGGTGTGGTCACGTGGAGGAGAATTGCACCTAGAGCTTGTTCACACATGCATAATTTTTTTTTTTATAAAAAAGACCCGTGGACTGTTTCTTAGAGGTTCCAGTAGGGAATTGAAGACTGTTTCAATTGAGTCTTGAGAAGATACTAGACCGAGAGGTCACACAGCCCTTGGAGAGAAGGGGGGTCTGCACCATAATGAAAATGAATAAGCCATGTGGTGAAGAGGTTGGTTAAATTCCAACACACCATGGTCAAGAACCTGTCATTAAGTGTGACAAACTTGAAATCAATGCAAGAGTGCATTGGGTATGAATGTGGTCGTGAATACTGGCACGTTTGTTAAATCCTTTGAAATGTTGAATTACGTTTTGAAAGGTGTGGTATGTTGAAATGAGGCATAGGCAAGGAATGGGATTCCCTTTTTATGTTTATATAGATGTGATGAACTGTTAGTATGCATGGTTTTGAATATAAATATATATATACATGGATGCATGAGAGATTAACAGTTTGTTTGGCTGTGAAAAGAATGAATTGCAGGGAGAAAAGGGGTCTTGGATATGGTAGTATTGTAAGCCCATAATGAAGACTGATTGCCTGTTGAGCCAAACTGCAAGGAATGGTATTTCCCTTTTTGAGAAAGTGAAAGTGATTGTTAGTATGCACAAATCTGAAATTGTTTGTGACGACGTTATAAAGGTGTAATAAAATGTATGTGCATGGGAAACTAACAATTTGTATGGCTGATTGAAGTTGAAAGTGCAGGAAGAAAAGGGGTCTTGGATATGGAAGCGTTGTAATCCCATAAGGAAGACCAATTACCTGCTGAGACAAACCGCTATGGGAAGGAAAGTCCCATAATTATGAATCGGGTTCCTGTATGGAACAAATATGAAAACAAAAGGTGGAATTTGGAAATCTGTGGGTGACAAATTTACATGAAAATTTTGAATTTAATTTTTTTTTATGATGTCTCATGAATTTCTATATGCCTGTGATATGGGTAAGAAGAAAAGATTTATCTAGAAAGGACAGATGATGAACAATGGCTACTACTGAGCCATGAGAACCCTGTGATAAGCCATGATCACCTGAAATATATTGTGTTGAGGTAACACAAGCCAGAGGGACACCTTGACAAAGCAAGTATGAGGGATGCCTCGACTATAATACTCGATAGAGTCTCTGGAATTTTTTCTGTGCAATAAAACCTTAGCAAGGCAAGATGGATCACCCGAGGGACTGTATAGCAGTGAAGGGGATGCCTGAGCTTGGGCCTGGAGGGTGAGTGACTGCAAGGAAGAGGAGACCTTAATAGTTCTTCTAAACTGTTGGGTTCATGCACACAGTGGGTAGTTCTTCCTTTGCGAGAAAACCTTGGCAAGGCAATATGGATCACTCGAGGGATTGTATAGCAGTGAAGGGGAGGCCTGAGCCTAGGCCTGGAGGGTGAGTGACCACAAGTAAGATGAAACCTTGATAGTTATTGTAAACTATTGATTGGGATCATGCACCCAAGGGGTATGTCAAGGATAAACAATGAGCCTGGATAACAAAACAACCATGTGGATACAAATCCAAAAACTGCACAAATAATTATTGAGCTAAGATTATGAAAATTCTCCTAGAAATTTTTATGCAATGTTTTCGCATAAGACTATGATTAACATGCTTGATTGTCCAAGAATTATTGAAAGTAGGTGACAAAGATTTAGGGTCTGAAAAAGGACCTGATCGAGAGAGAAATATCAAGATTTCTGAAACAGTTGATTGAGAAAGGCATGACAGGTGTTTTTGAGAAAGAACACCGAGGATAGTGTTCCTTTAAGGGGGAGGGAATTGTAAAACCCTGTTTCCCCTAGTTTGTAACTTAATCATAAAATAGGATTACCATGCTAAGGCATGTGGACAATGTAAATTTATTATTGTTTGGGTTGCCAATAACCGACTATGGGGGTGAAGGCTTGAAAGTACTGGCCATGATATCACTAGAGGAAGAATGTGAAAACTATACGAGAGGGTTCATTATATCAAATAACCCCAAATTTCCCTTGATGAGGATGAAAATCCTCCTTTGGATCCCAAGGAGAGAAATCAGTTAATGAAGAAAGGACTAGTGGTTGAATTATCAACCCCCCCCATGAATGGGAGCATGGTCTAGCTACAGAATGTCAACCCGAAGTACCACAGAGACCTGCGGACCTGAGCTTCGTTCTGACAGAAGGAATGTGATGGGTCTGGAACCTTCCAAAAGAAGGAAGGTAAGATAGATACACATGAACAACCAGAGAGGAGATACGAGATGGGTGCATAAGCTTGAAAAGGAGATGCGCGGAGCTCTCCATGGGATAAGGAGTAGACGGCTGAGAGCTTGATGCTGAGCGAGAATTTGATAAACCTCCCCGAGGCCATAACATAGAGAAATATATGAATGTTGCAGAGAACAGAACCCGAGCATAATCTAAACAGAGAAAGAACCCTTGAGAACTATGAGAGTTCCCTAGTGATATCATGGCTTGGCACAAGGGTGGCCAGAGTGCTAAGAATGAATGGCTCTGAGCCTATGGTAGGGTGGAAGGAGGAACACCCATAGTCAGTTAGTTGGCTACCACCTATAATAGATAACTATTCACATATCTTGTGTATTTAAGTGGTACTATGAATTAAAGTTAGATATTCTATGAATGTTGCAGGGATGGATATATTCGCTTAATGATTATACTGTATCCCCTTTATTCCTACTTGATTTTGTAATTATGAAAGTAGGAAATTGAATGAATTGGATGTGTTTTTATACTCATCAATGCTTGCATTCCATGGTGGCTTAAGCCAGAGCCACTAACTGTGAGTTCGTTGACCTTAGGTACAGTTTTATGTACACATGTCGACCCTCCTAATCATTCTGAGTCCCTTGGAGGACGGAGTTGGTTAAGCTCAGGAGGGGTAGTGCAGGTATGCACAGGCTCTCTGTGAGGAAAGCAGAGATTGAGAACCACTTAAGTTATAGACTTGATGAAGGAGCGCAAGAATAGTGTAGAAGACACTTCTAAGTGTTAAGCCCAGGAGAAAGAGCGCAACGCTCTTAAATCCTTCATAAATGACGAAGCTCAGGAAGAAAAATGAGATTCAAGTATCGAAAGGGAATATCCTTTTGTTTAGAAGATGAATGGATGAGATCTGTTTGAGAGGACCCAGGGTATGTTGTGACTGTTATATTTGAATAAGGGGCACATGCATTAACCCCTTGACTCCTTCAGTCTTCGCAAGATCTCACATCTAGTGATTCACATGTTGGCGCGACTAAATTCCTGAAACCCAAAGTTGCGACATGATCTAGACCATAGATATAGGGATATATTGAGACCCTTCTTGATCGTTTATTTCACGCGGGTGAATATCAAGAAATCGAGAATCGGGGAGATAGAGGTAAGCCAACCTCCAAAGTCACGAAACTCGAAATCTCGATTCGCGAGAGAGGAGATCTGGACCATTGAATCCATGAGGGTACGTGTTAGTAGGTCGAAAGATATAGAGGAAGGAAGAGGTTGAAGTTTTGAAACACCCAAATCCCGAAGAGCCGAAGAGCCGTGAGTCGTTGATTTGTGAGGAGACACTTCTCAACAGATCTCGAAATCCGGGGAAAATATGAAGTGGGTTTTCAGTTTGAGAACTGAGATCGCAAAAGCGTGAAGACCTGAAGTCCCGAAGTAATCCTTTCTCATTAGATTTTGGGGAGACACACGTCAGTGTATCTTAGACTCCGGGTAAAATCCATTGGGAAAAAGAGGTTTGAGAGTTGAGATCTGAGAAGTCCGGAGACCCGGAGGGGATCTCGACTGCCGATCGAGAAGAGGGCCATTGGACTGCTGATCTGGGTTGAAAGGTCAACCACCCGAAATGAAGGTAATACTGTTGATTGAGTAGGACAGGTGTCTGTAGATCGTCAAATCCGGAGGATTGAAGTATAGAATGAATCTGGGTTTGAGATTTCAAATTCCTAGAGTCTGGAGTTGCGAAGAGATCTTGACTGTTGATCCAAAGGGAGCTGACCTGGTCTGTAGATCCAAGAGGCACAGATTTGAATCATCAATTTATCCATTATCGTCAAGATCATGAGATTGATGATCCTGTAGCATTGCGGGGACATGAGTTACGAGGAGTTTAAGATATTGAGGGCGGACCACAATTCAAACCGTGGTTTCATCAAGAAGACACGTGTAGGTTGTAAGAGCATTGTGGGCCCAAAATAAGATTGACTCTAAACTGCTTGTGACCATTCCCGCAATCACATGGTCATCGCCAAGGTCATATCAAGAGGGGGATTATCAAACAAAAGGAGCTAACACTCGACACTCTGAGTTTTCACAGCAAGGCAAAAGGGAAGGTCATGGGTGCCCTTAAACCTGCACCAATAATCGAAAGGTTCTGGGTTTAACTATAGAACAAGAACATCAAGGTCTCAGAGAATTGTTTGGCTTCCGAATCAGATATCCTTGACTAGGAGGTTGGACTGGTTCCCTGACCTTCCAAATTAGGAACCATGAATGGAGATTCTGTCCTTTAAGAAAAGAGAAATTTATTATTCCCCGTCGTGGGTGTGTTACAAATAGATATCAATTTGCTGATTTTCAAAGTTTAGGTTCATGAAATTAACCCCCAGTGCTTTGCAATTTGATTCAACCAACAATCTAGCTAAACCTTGCCCTTTTACCAACTTAGTAGGATTCATTTCAAGGTCAAACTCCATAATTTTGGCAATCCACTTACTCCTCTTTCCATTTATGTTAGGCTGGATAAGTATTTCTTTCACAGAGGCTGATGGGACATAGGAAATAATCTTGGAATGCAGAATGTATACCCTGAAGGATTTAAGGGATTTAATTAAAGCATAAGCCTGCTTTTCCATAATATCATAACTCATCTCTGCATCCCTTAATGCCATTCTGAAAAAGGAAATAGGCTGCTCCATCCCACCTATTTATTTTGAAGAAGGACAACAACCAATGCATCATGTGAGGAAAAATAAAATATCAGAAATTCCTTTAAATAATCAGGGCTGATGAGAATAGGTGCTTTAGTCAATGCTTGTTTGATTTGGTCAAAATAATTTCGAGCTTGAGCAGTCCATTTCACCTTATTTCCCTTTCTAAGAATATATGTGATGTACTTAACCAATTCAACAAAGTTAGAGATGAATCTTCTCAAAAAAATTATTTTACCCAAGAAAGACTAGATCTCTCTATTGGATCTAGGAAGAGACAGAGTCTGGATGGAATCTACTCTACTTGGATGAATCCTTACCCCTTCGGCTGATAAAATGTGTCCCAACAACTTACCTTCTTTCATAGCAAACAAAGACTTCTTAGGATTGAGAGACAACCCATAATTTCTACACTTCATGAAAACTTTCTTCAAATGATGATAATGTTCCTTATTAGAAATTGAGAACACTATAATGTCATCTAGATATATGAACACACATTTTTCCTTCTCCCCAATGAAGGAAATATCCATTGCTCGCTGAAAGGTTTCTCCTACATTCATTAGACCAAAGGGCATTTTAGCATACATGAATGTGCCCCAAGGAGTAGTGAAAGCTATCTTCTCTCTATCTTCAGGTAGGATTGAGATCTGATTGTATCCTAAGAAGCCATCAATCATAGACATCCTTTATGAACCAGTCACACTCTGTAAAATATGCTCCATCTTTGGCAAGGGGTAATTATCTTTCTTGGAACTTTTGTTCAAATTTCTGAAATCAACACAAAGTATGATTTCACCATTCTTTTTCCTCACAGGGACCATATTATCCACCCACTCAGATTAACTTAAAGGTGTGATGATCTTGGCATCAAGCAACTTCTCAACTTCCTTTTCCATAATAAGAAACAACATGGGATTTATATGTCTAAGTTTTTGCCTAAATGGCTTGGTTTGATCTTTCAAAGGGATATTATGTTCAATGATGCTTGTATCATAAGTTTGCAGATCTTCATATTTCCAAGCAAATACATCAACAAACTCCTTTAATAACTTCACATACTTATCCCTTTTCTCCTTTGATAAACTGCTAGACAATTTGACATATTTTGGATTTTCCTCTGTACCTAAGTTGCATTCTGTCACATCAACTTCTTCATTTGAACCTTTCACCTTCATAGCAACATAATTTCTGTCAAATAATCTCTCCAAAGGAACTAATCCTTTTGGAATATGGTTACTGGGAAGTTGGACAATCTTGTGTTCTGCAATTTTATTCAGGAAAATATCATCATGAGGGTTTTTTGTATCATCATGATCTTGATCAATGTGAAGAGAAGAAAAATCTTCCATAGTTTCCAGAAATATCTTAATCTCAAGATCATCCTCAAATACAATTTTTAACATTGTCAGGTATAAAGGGTCTATACTTTACTTCCACATCATATTTGAGCTTGTGGGGCAAAGGGATTTTAAAATTACCATTAGAAACAACTAAAGAATCTGCCATAGTATTTTCTTCTCTTGGAACAAAAGAGATGTTAAAAGCTAAGAAAAAATTATCAATAAGATCCCAAACTTCATTTCTGTAAGTCCTTAACCTGAGGTGTTTAGCTTGATATAGATTTTTAACCTGATGCACAATTAGTTCAACATCCCCAAACACTGCTAACTCCTCAATATTCATATCTTTAGTAGCCCTCAAACCCAAGACAAGAGCCTCATACTCTGCTACATTATTTGTAGTTTTAAATTCTAGTTTATAAGAAAAATATATGATTTCTTGAGTTGGGGAGATAAGGACCACTCCAAGACCAACACTTTCTTTATAAGAGGTCCCGTCAAAAAACATCTTCCAAACTGGGGTATTTTGAGGAGGTGTCTCTGTTGTCGGACTAATTGGTAAGTACGGACACAAACAAATCTCCCTAACTTCCATAGGAAACTAGAAAAAAACAAGACAGAATACATACTTCACCTTAAACTTCATTGCCATATAAACTAGTTTAGAGAGGTACAAGTGACATAGCTTTTAAACAACGCTTGATCCTCGCTAGTGTTGTCCTTGTAGCTCCTTCTTTGAGTTTGCAGAATGGTAAGCCTGTCTGAGAAGCACAAACTAACAAAGAGGGAAAACAAAGATATATATATTCCAATGAAGTTTATGTATAAGATCGAAGACTTATACAATAAAAGTTAAGATACCTTTATAGGGAAGAAATGTATTGCTGCATTATATTAAATGGAAAGTGGAGAATATAACCCATGGATTGATGTTGCGAGGTCCCCTTTCAATGGCTCTTTTCTCCAACACACACACCTTTGCTACAATGCCTTGGATGAAGAAGATCCACAATCTTATTTTGAGAACTAAAGCAAGGCTCTCAAGCATAATCTGTAGTAGAACTCTCCATGCAAATATTAGCCTATTCAACCTTAGCCTTTTCCATGAGAGATCCCTCTTTATATAGTGTGAAAGAGAGATGGATGATGATATTAGGATGATCCCACTAAATCAGATAAGTGAGTAATATCCAAACTGATTGGAGGCCACCTCATCTTCTAGAAGATTCCCTTATAGAACATTCATGAAATTTTACTTTTCCCTCGCTTTAAGCATCGTCACACCCTATTCATAAGTAGCATGCGACGACATCACAGTCTAGTTTTAGTGTAGAGTGCAATGATCAGGCATATTCACACCCCATGCATACATCAGGGTGTGAAGACCTTCCTTGTTATGGTTTTTGAAAGAGGAAAAGTAAACCACTTTTCTCATGGAGAAAGTCTCTTTTAATATTTGTAGGGAACAGGAACACATGTTGTCATTTGATCACTAAGGTGACCAAAATAATGTGTAACAGAATGCCTCCCAAAGTATGAAGCTGGAAGTTGTGACAAGTGAAATACTTTGTAGAATGTGTGTGTTGAAAACAAGCAGCGCATCGATCGGGAACCCGCAAACAATCAAGCATCTGCATAATAATATACCATCTTCGGAGGTAGGCATTCCCATGCTCAGACTACAAGCGACTCTAATTATAAGTGTCAAGTGAGTCATGGCCACTAAACATACACTGTGGATCCATGTCATCAATATTCAACATAGCCACCAAGAATACATTGTGGATCTATGCTCTAAAAGAATTCAAATTCAGACATAGCCACGAGACATACACATTGGGTCTATGTGTTAGTACAAACTTATGAATACTCTGTCGCAACCTGGACCAAGATTATGAGATCCAGGGTCTTCATTTCCATCGTCTCTAAGTACGAATCTAGCCATGTGATTACAAGTGTTGAAGTCAAACATGGTAGAAACCACTTTATTACTGATCATTAATGAAAATCGTTAACAAGTGCAAGGGAAATCACCATTGATGTCAATAAATCCCAAGGTACCCTAGTACAATCCAATGAATGTGAATAAATGATTTTAAGTTGAACACTCAATGGAATCTTCCAATCAGGGGTCAATGATGTGAACCCACTGTTGAAAGCGAAGAAACCTACCATTGAGGCATGCAGGCTCTAAGGTACTAAATGATTTCTAAATCTTGTTCCTAGATAATGAGTTGAAGTCGATAGGAAAATAATCATCATAGGGGGGCCTTGATGTATCCCCCATCAATGACATGAAATATGTAACAGATTTGAAGTAGATTAGAGTATGAAGTGATTCAGAACTGACACAGGGAAGGCCGACATGGTAAAAATTTAATAACTACAGATGGTCGACTCGATAGAAGGCTTGTTTAGGTTGGACTTCTCTTGAACATATGAACGACACGACAATTGTCTTGGAAGCATTGACTCAAGGAGGACCGAACATATGAACTTGTGGATGGTCAAACTAGAGACAAATGGATTTCCCAAATCGGATACAATGATAAGAGGGGGGTGTCATGTTCAAGAGTGACTGTTATTGCCACTAACACAAATACAAAGACACATTTCTTTCCCAATTTTCCCCCACCATTTCTGGTGAGTACCTCTTTACTTTTACACAAGCTTGAGGAGGATAACATATGCTTGTAAATTTAATTTCATCCTTTATACAAGTCCCTCAGAGTATGTTTAACAAACCCTAAGAAGGAGTGGTTCGATCCCATATGGGTCTTTTGATGTTTGTTTAATGAGTCCAAAGAAAGAAAACTCAGGGGTTTTTCATTTTTAGAGAGTATGAAAAACACTTAAAGAGAAATCCATTAGGTTCTTTTTCGTAAGTTTGTCCGACGAGACCGAAAAAGAGATAACCTACCACTCATCATATGTTTTCTTCAGATACTTTTGTGAGCGTGAAAAGAACAAGGTCACTCAACCATCTTTTCATGTTTAGGGAGCTTGGAAAGAGCTTAAAGGATACTCCATAGGTTTCACGTTTTGTATTACCAATGCGAGTTCGAAAAAATGACAAAATACTACTCGATTACATTCTCATGGTTTCATGAGTGTGAGAAAGAATTAAGACTCTACTCGAAGTTTTTCCTGAAAAACTCTAAAAGTATATGTACATAAAGAAATATGGAAAAACAAATAAAAAAAGGGTGGACCCTTGTTCAAGAATCTCGTCTCTAGACCTTTTAATTTGCAAAAGTCAACACTTTTCTAAGTGGTTAAGACTTCAGGGCATGGATAAAATATAAAAATAATATAATTTTGCAAATAAAAAGTGGTAAAAAACAATAAAATAGGCCCAAAACACCATTTTACCATTTCATTTGCAAATTACCCAAACAATGCTCCAAAGCCCTTTTTCTCCCCGAATTTCAACTATCGATTGTAGAGCGTGTGGTGGATCATTTTGTGAACTGTCTCCTTCAAATAGGTAATATTCTTCTTCTTCATCTTTTCATGGTTTCAAAATTTGTTTTCATTGGTCAAATTTGAGTGTTGGGTCGATTTTTTGGGGCTACCTGGGTGTTGAGATTGTTGCAGGTCCCCCATATCGTGAATTGCGACGATATTGCATCGTTGCAGGTGACCCTAAAGGAAGGGTGTAATGACGTCGCTCCACATGAAAGCACAACCTTGAGACGACTGCAACCAAAAAGTTAAAAAGATAAACTTAACTAGAAAAACCCCCAAGAAATACTTTTTATGTTTCTAATTTTCTTTTAATGTTCCTTGACAGACTTTCCTTGGTCAAGATGCTTGAGTGGCATGAGCAAGAGCATGAGGAAGATGATTATTTTTCCAAGAATGACCCATGGATAGTTATGGATCTAAGGCAATGTGGGTTACTCAAGTTTTTCAGGATTCAGGGCATGAGAGCCCAATTGAGGCTGCTAGAGTATTTGATTCACGTGTGGGATGTGAACGAACAAGATTTTTGCATGGGTGTTCATACACTCATAATAGATATAGAGGATATCTATTTTTTGACAGGGCTGTCTCGCCATGGTTCATGGGTATCGCTCACATGCAATAGAGGTGGAGGTGAACCTATGGATTACTACGTTCACCACCATTGTGTGCCAGGCACTGAAAAACACAGTGGCAAGGTGGCCATCAGAGTGAAACTCTCCATATGGATTTGCAAATCCATTTTTAGTATGCAATAGAGTCCATGGAACCCATAGTCTTCAACTGGCGTGAGGGTGTCCTGAAAAGCATGAAGCAATAACTGACAAAGTGTCGAAATGGTTGGTTGAAACAATTTGGATACGGGTCTGTTTTGGTGTCCTTCTTCCTAGAGAGGGTCCTGTCCTACGTCTACAAGTGGGGTATACCCACTCCACAGGATCCACGGATGAAGAGGTGGGTGGATCTTATGGCTCTACATGGTGGTGTTCCGATCGTCAAGTATGACGATGTTTTCTTCCAATGGCTGATGAATCAACTACTCATGGTGGAAGACTATGCATATGTCAGAAAAAATTTCCATGGGGATCCATATCTATCTCTTCCTGATGGATCCCAGTGGGGGGACATAGGTAAGAAGGAAATTTTTTGTTTATACGATGTTTTTGATATTTTAATTATATTAAATGTTTTTGTGTTATCTATCCAAGACTAATCAAGTGCTCTCAATAATGCAGATGTGGGGCATTATCGTCCTTGAAGATCATCTCCCATCTAGAGGTGGGGAGAGAGGGGTGATGTAGTAGGGGTAGCTGCCGTAGATCTTGAGACTATTGAGCAAAGCCTGGAGGGACTAACTATGAATGTCCCTGATGCCATGATGGATGAACTTCCTATGCATTATCAATGCTACACAGTGGGCGTATCTGCATCCATTGGTTGACTGCTCTATAAAGTATCACGGGCAGTCATTTGTTACAACGAGCAACATCCTTGATGATTTTTGTACATGAATCCATGGGCTTCACATTTTGATATTTTGGTCTTCGGAAACACACTTTTTGTAAACTTTTATCGTTATAAATATAAAGTTCCTACTGGCTTGTTTTTGTAAAAAGTGTGATTGGATTTATAAATGTCTCAAATGTCTATCTAACACATAATTATCCAATGCATATGTTAATGTATTTATACATATAGGAATGTGTTGATATTCGATGTAATCAAAATGTCTTTCAAAGAGGCGAATTCGTAAATATACCCGTAAAAAAGTAGGACTTTGGATGGAATAAATGTTACTCAACTGTAATACTACTAACTGTGAATCGAGTCATACAATAAGATGATAGATGTCGAGTGAAACGACGTCAGTTAAAAACTCGATAATTGCACTGTATTCCGCAATAATTAGTTGCATGACCAAGACAAACACCATGTAGACTGATCAATTCATCCGTAGGTGCATAGATTTCCCAAGCAACAGACGCTAAGTTTCGAGTAATACGACTAACACCATCAACAAAGCCGATATAGGGTAGTGAAGATACCAACAACTGGAAACCAAGATCAATGCAAGGTAAGCAGCTGAAAGGCGAAACCAAAAAACAAAAAAGTACACAAGAGTATGATATACTAAAAATAAACAACACTTATGCAAAAATGATTTAAGCATAGTACTTCTTCAAGTAAATCCCATTTCTGGGTTCAGTCAAAGGAATTACATCACAATCTACCAGCTCTTAAGCCCCTTTCTCCAACACTCGTTTCACAATGTAAGGGCCCCGCCACATGGGCTCAAATTTATTGACCCCTAGTAAGTCACGATCTTGTTCGTAAAGGAGAACTAGATCAACTTCATAAAATACACGTGGTTTGACATGCTTATCATATTGAGCTTTGACACACTTTTTATGAGTTTCAATGAGTAAGGAATCATCATGGCAGGTCTCATCTAATTGCATCAAATAGAAAAGACGTTCCTTTTCAGCTGAGGTGTTAGGGAGAAGTTCAACAACTAGTTTCAAGGATGGGATTTCACATCCAATCGAAAAAATTGCTTCAATACCATATACTAACTGGAAAGGTGTGAACCCCATGGTAGACTTAATGGATGTCTGATAGGCCCACAATGATGAGAAAAACATCATGTGCCAACTTGAATTGGGAATTCCTACCATCCATCGAAGCATAGTAGTGAGAACTTTGTTGATTTCTTCAACCTGGCCATTGGCCTGTGGATAATAAGGGGTTGAGTTTTCATGTTGAAGACCCAACTTCTCAGTAAGTTCAGACATCATGAAATTATGAAAAAGACTACCATGATTAGTGATGATGGATTGAGGAACACCAAATCTAGTAATGATATGATTGAATATGAATAACGCTGTAGTTTTCTTGGTATTATCAAATGTAGGCATCACCTTGGCCCACTTAGTGAAATAATCCACAACTATGACGATGTATCCATGCCCCTCGACCGAGTGAGGGTTACATGTCATACAATCAATGCCCCATTTAGCGAATGGACCAACAAAAACTATAGGGTGTAATGGAGTAGGATGAGATCAGATCTTATTGTTGTAGGTTTGACAGGTGTGGCATTTTTGGACGACAATAATGCAATCCTTAAACAATTAAGGCTAGAAATAACCAGCTCGTAAGATCTTTTGGGAAATGGCATAACCAGAAATATGACCGCCGCATGCTCCAGAGTGACAGTCATTCAAATATTTCTCAGCTTCATCATAGGTGAGACATCGTCAAAATATAAAATCAATACCACAACAGTAAAGGGTATCACCAAGGATAATGTATTGATGAGCTTGATACCAAATATGACGACGATCTATACTAGAAAGATCAGGCCAAAACGTTTGGGTTTGGAGATAAATGATAATATATCCATACCATATGTCATCATAACTGATCAGAAAGAGAGATTCATCAGGTAAGGAATCCTTTGCCACTATTTATGTTTCAGTAGAGGGAAGGTCACATATCAATTCGGAAAAAACCAAAGACTTCTTTGACTTGGCACGCTCAAACTCCAAATCAAACTCTTGGAGAATAACTATCCGTTTAGAGTACTTTCCCACCCAACAATTGTCGAGTAAGGATGTGTTGCATGGGGTTGTAATCAGAAATGACTATGGTTCTGCGTAATAAGATGTAGTGACGAAAATGTTGAACAACCTAAACAACTGCTAAGGCCAGTTTCTCCACATGTAGGTATTTGGTTTTGGTGGTCGTGAGACTTTGAATCAAATAATATATAACATGTTCATCATGTGAATCATCCTCTTGGACTAGAACCATAACAATGGTAGATTCTGAAGCAGCTAAGGACAAGAAATAATCTCGACTATAATCGGGTGGAAACAATAGTGGTGTAAGGGTTAAGGCGAGTTTCAAAGATTCAAAGGATTTGTTGGCAGTGTCGTCCCATAAAAAAATGTAACCTTTCTTGAGAAGCCGAGTAAATCCTTTTGTTAATTCAACATAGTTGGGAATGAATTGACGTAAAAAGTTTGCCTTCCCTTGCAAAGTTTGGAGGTGGCATAGTGTGGAAGGAGGAGGTAAATTGAGGATAGCCTCAACCTTCAAGGGGTCTACTCTAATCCCATGTATAGACACGATAAAACCAAGAAGTCATCCAGACTCCACACAAAAAACACATTTGTGTGGATTCAATCGTATGCGATAATAACGACAGCGTAAGAAAATGGCCCATAAATGTACTAGGTGATCTTGATGACACATAGAATGCACCGGTAGATCATCTAGATAGGGTTGTACAATGTGATTAATGTCATGAAAAGCGTAAGACATAACATGCTGAAAAGTTTCACCATCATTTTTGAGACCAAAAGGTAGTTTCTGGTATGCGAAGGTTCCCCAAGGGCAAATAAAAGAAGTCTTATGTTGATCCGCAGGCAAAATATTGATTTGATTATAGCCAGAGAAACCGCCCATCAAGGAGAATATTTCACTCCCGACACAATCGTCAAAAATCTAGTCAACGAAAGGGGTTGGATAATTGTCTTTAGGACAAGATTTGTTTATATCCCTATAATCTACACAAACACGGATCATGCCTTGTTTCTTGTTAACTGGAACAAGATTGGAAACCTAATCGGTCAAAGCCACATGATAGACACAGCCGGCTTTAAGACATTTTCCAACTTCAAGCTTAATAGCAACAAATCTACGTGGATGTACTGGGAGAAGTCTCTGTTGAATGGGTTTAGTCTCTGGGTAAGTCTTAATCTCATGCACAACAATATCAAGATCGATACTAGGCATCTCTTCGTAACTCTAGGAAAAAACGTCACATAATTCTTAGAAAAGGGCTTTGTAAGTATGGATCTCATCAACATAACATGAGGCACCGATGTGAACATCTTCCACAACTTTGGGCTTAATCGAGATATCAAGAGGGATAGTAGGTGAAATATTACCCAAGTTCCCTTCATACAAAACATCGTGTGTTGACTCAGGAACAAAGGAAATAACAACAATGATAGACATAGTCGAAATCCGTTGATAAATCTCTATGGTATTAGGTTTCAGGAAGAAAATATAATGATGATGCCCATCGTCCCATGGAGTGTCTTCCATAGACATGACTGTCATGATCATCTCATCAGTGGGAAATATCATGTGAAATGGATTGGGAGATGTATCACAGAGAGAAGGAGGAGAAGGAGTTTCCAATTTAATAGCTTCATAAGCCGATTCTACCGGAATCAAAGGCATTTGGTCACCGTAACAGAGACAATCATCAGAGCTAGGTACTATCCATGGGTCATAAGACTCAGGGGTTTCATCAACAGAGGTCGATATCTTGTTAATGAAGGTGACAAAAGGAGGAGAAATGTTGGGTGGTGGAATAGGAAATGTACCCATTAACATTGAATCTCTTAAAAGAACCATGTCAACATTCTCATAATCGAGAGGTCTTTTTGAAATAAAAGGCACGTTGCTAGTACATGAATCAAAATTAAAGAAGTCCAGTTGATTGAGAGTAATGAATTTTCCTTGGTGCGAGAAACATAACACACAAAAAGTAGTAGAAACAACTGTGCGCATGGAATCAATCCAGATATGACCGAGTAGAAGGTTGTAATCGAGAGGTGCATCAAAGACCTCAACCTCAACATTAACCGCTTTACCTTCTAATGTAATAGACAATGAAGGAATAACACCATAAGGTTTGAACCCTGTACCATTAAAATCCTTAAGAGTATTGTGTGACTTGGTAAGGGCAGGAGAGCCAATGACTTTCCAACAAGTAACAGACATAACGCAAGTTGAGGCTCCTTTTTCAATAACGGTTCGAAAAATATTCTTATTTTCCACAACAACTTGGATTTGAAATGCTAATTGAGGAGGAAGCCTTGGAATATGATCTTCCAAGTCAAATATTATCAAATTGGTATCGGTAGGATCAATTCCACCAATAGCCTTTAACAATGCCTTCTGTTGAGTAGACAACTTTGAAGGACTTCGAGGGCTGACATCGCAGAAGGTGCTTGCGCAAGGTCTTCTACAATACTGTATTTTTGGGTAGCATGTGCGTGAGGATTAAATGATGACTTTCGAACAACGCCCTTGGGAAGAGGATGAAGAACTGTATCTAGGCCTGGTCATTCAAGATGAAGAGGACCATTTGGAGGTGAAGTTGGTGGAGGAGGTTGAACCAACGAAGGTGGTAAATCATCAACTTTCTCTTTCGAAGCAGAATAATCTTTGGCTCGAGTTGCACCTGCAACTTCGTTCTTCTTGGAGTCACCAGTACACATAAGGACATAAGACATGGTAGAGAGAGAAGGTTGGCCATGAATGACCAATTGGGCCTGCTGCTAAGAAGGAAACGATTGTGACAAGACATCGGGTGTAAGAGGTGTCTTGGTCCCTTGCAGGAACTTAGTACCCTCAACACGTCATGGAAAATCTTTCGTATAATGATCCTCACCACATAGAAGGCAAGGATAATGAGGTTTACGCTTGTCTTTGTCATCAATAGGATGGGTTTTGGTTTTCTCAGATTGTTGATTATTATTTTTTTCCTCCCTTTTCTTACCCTTACCTTTCCTTTTATTTTGATTTTTACCGGTAGGTGTAGATTGAACCGAATTAACTTTGGAAGTTTTACCGAGAGAAGGAGTCAGATTAGGAGTATTAGGTACATTAGAGGTATTAGACTTGGGATTGGAATGAATGGCCTGTTTAGACTGAGTCTCAACATGAAAAGTTCCAATCACGCCATCAACAACATGAGAAGCTACTGGAGGTGTTGAGGTAGGATTCGTAGATGGACAAGGAGCATCAGGGATTAAGTCATACAGTGTACCCATTTGCGAATAAACGAGATCTAGATATTGAGCATGACTAATCGCCTGCTCCTCAATGCGACACCACCCATGGAAACATCACAAGCTATAGAACCAATGAGTGATTCGGTAAACCACTTGGCCAATAGTTGATCAGGAAGGGGAACTTTGATTAAGCGTCTTCTCCTCCTCCACTCATGAATATGATCAGAAATGTGAGTAGAAGAGGATTGTTTAAATGAACTCAAAATTTCAGTTCCTATCTCATATCGTATTGGCAATTGGTAATGCGTTAAGAACGCCATGGATAGGGTATTGAAGTCATTAAAGAATCCTCGTGGTAACTCAATATACCATTTGGCTGCTGATCCCATAAGAGTTCGTTGGAAAAGACGTAATCATATAGAGTCATCCATCAATGAGTTGGATGAACACCAAAGATGGAATGTCATGACGTGATTATTTGGGTCCTCTACTGATCGACCATCAAATTTAGGAATGTATGATGGAAATTTGGCAGGTATGACAGACCAATAAGGAGAATGAAAATAGGATAATTCATAATCCTAGATAAATCAGATAAATCCAATGTAGAAAGAAATGGCAACTGTCTGTTCAATTGAGGAAACTGGTAGTTTTGAGAAGGTAATCCCGTAGGTATACCAATAGGACCATAAGTAATATGTAAATAGTTAGCAAGTCCTGACAAATTCGGTGGTGGAGGATTTTGAGTTGAATATCCAACATGAGTTGGCTGATTAGGTAAGCTTCCTTGGAAAGGAGCATTAGACTGAAAATTTTGACCCCAAGTAGGATTCATATAACCTGGATACGGTTGCTCGAGATTAGGGGGTACAAAAGAATTAACTTGAGGATTTTTCCCCCCAGACAGTTGTTGATTCCATTGTAAAGGAAAATTCCAAGGTTGATATTGTAATCCAGGGATATTTTGTCCATAAACTGGGTTATGGCCTCCAACCTAAGGTTCCCCCCCAACTTGAGGTTGCTCCCCAACTTGAGTTTGAACTCCAACGGGAATTTGAAAACTAGAAGCGAAAAAATGACTTGTGCCTCCAACTTGATTGGAGCTACTAGGGATAGGACGATTAGATCCTCCAGATGAAGGTGGAGGAGGAATGTGAAGCCCTCTAAAGAGAACCTGGGTAGGTGTAGGAACAAAACTACTAGCAACATTATACCCAGGAGGAACAAAAATATTAGACCCTCCGGATGGATTCTGACCAGGATTAGCAATGGAAGTATTCAAATCATTATACCCAGGGGGAAATGATGGATTTAATCTAAGAGGAAGTGGTGTTCCAATAGGATCTTGGATGATAACCGTATTTCCGGAAGAAGCATGTGTAGATTGTGGGACCATGGTAGAGTTAGCGAGCTAGAGAGGAAGAATCGAGTGAGAACCAACCAACAATTGGTCTATGAAACCAAAGATTCTGGGTTTGATCCCTAGTATGGTCGCCAATTTTGTAATCGGACTAATCGGTAAGTGCGGAAACACACAAATCTCCCTAACTTCCACAGGAAACTAGAACAAAACAAGACAAAATACATACTTCACCTTAAACTTCATTGTCATATAAACTAGTTTAGAGAGGTACAAGTGACATACCTTTTAAACGACGCTTGATCCTCGCTAGTGTCGTCCTTGTAGCTTCTTCTTGAGTTTGAAGAATGGTAAGCCTGTCTAAGAAGCACAGACTAACAAAGAGGGAAAACAAAGATATATATATTTCAATGAAGTCTATGTATAAGATCAAGGATTTATAAAATAAAAGTTAAGATACCTTTATAGGGAAGAAATGTATTGTTGCATTATATTAAATGGAAA
This sequence comes from Picea sitchensis, assembly GCA_010110895.2. NCBI lineage: Eukaryota > Viridiplantae > Streptophyta > Pinopsida > Pinales > Pinaceae > Picea > Picea sitchensis. Next base: position 129,039 of record SNQJ01S0020312.1, on the reverse strand, counting down.
GTGGAGAATACAACCTATGCCTTGATATCGCAAGGTCCCATTTCAATGTCTCTTTGCTCCAACACACACACCTTTGCTCCAATGTCTCGGATGAAGAATATCCACAATCTGATTTGGAGAACTAAAGCAAAGTTCTCAAGCATAATCTATAGTAGAACTCTCCATGCAAATATTAACCTATTCAACCTTAGCCTTTTCCACGAGAGATCCCTCTTTATATAGTGTGAAAGAGAGATGGATGAGGAGATTATGATGATCCCACTAAATCAGAGAAGTGAGTAAGATCCAAACCGATCGAAGGCCACCTTATCTTCTAGAAGATTCCCTTCTAGAACATTCATGAAATTTGAATTTTCCCTTGCTATAAGCATCGTTGCACCCTATTCATAAGCAACATCTGATGACGTCACAATCCATTTTTAGTGCAGAGTGTGACAATCATGCATCATCGCACCCCATGCATACGATAGTGTGCGACGACCTTCCTTGTTATGGTTTTTGAAAGAGGAAAAACAAACCACTTTTATCATGGAGAAAGTCTCTTTTAATATTTCCAGGGAAAATGAACACATGTTGTCAGTGGATCATTGAGGTGACCAAAATAATGTGTAACAGTCTCACAATTTTTAATAGGTTGTTTTCTGATTTCAATGGGTGATTGAGGAGCATCAACAAGTTGTAAGATAATGGATCCTAGATCAATGTCAACTGCAAAAATGGGCTGGTTTGTAGGATTAGCTTCATCACTGATGATGTAATCTAGTTGTGCTTCCCTATAAAGATTTATGTTCTCTCCTCCAAATACATGAATAATGGCATATGAAAGGTCCATATGCAAATTTTCCCCTAGTCTCTTTGTCCAAGATCTTGACAATAACATCCCAAACTTAGAGGGGACATCAACCACCACAATATCCATGACCACACTCTTCATGGGAAATTGAAACAAGGTAACAACCAAGTCTTAGATCACTCCAAGGAATTTCACTTTTCTGGAGTCAAATGAGTATAGGTCATGATAAGTTTTAGTAATTTCTAGACCAAGCTCATCCATAACAATTTTAGGCATAAGTTTATGAGATGCACCTGCGTCCATCAAGAAGTTGTGCAAAACTTTATCATGAATATTCAATGATGTGTATAATGGAGGAGAAGAGTCATCCCTATATTCTACCAAAGGTCCCAATATGACTGCTGATTTTTCATCTCGTAGGTTCACCGAGTCTGTGTGATTAGAGGAAGATTCGGGTTGCAACATCTTTGAGAGATATCTTTTGAACTCTTCATTTCTAATTAGTTCTAAAAATGGTACTATAATTTTTATCTTTTGAATTTCATTCTCAAAGCTAAAAGAATAGGGATATTTCAGAATCTTCTTAATTTCTGGAACAAGGGTCTTAATCACTATTTGAGGGTTTTGTTCCTTTTTTCTTTGCTGCTAGAAACCACAACCTTAGCATAATTTTCCATTTTGTTGGGATGATCTGATGCACTATGCTTCCCATCCTTCTTTTTTGACCTTAAGTTGTACTTATTTTGGTTTTCATTAGCCTTTTCCCCTTTACTCAATTCATTCAATTGACTGTCCATAAGAGACTCCTCATATGTAGACTGAGTTAGATGAGGGGATGGAGAGGTATCACCCACACAATGAATTTCTGGATCTGTTTCTTCATCCTTTCCTGCTTCATCATCAACCATGTTATTTTGAAGAGGAGTCTGAACTTTTTGGTCATCCCTATTTATTTGATCTCTTTGAAGGATATGAGGGACATCATTTTTTCTCCTGAAATTTCCTCTGTTATCAGTATTTTGTGTATTTCTATAATTTTGTTTTCCCTCAAGCTTCGTTTTTTCCATTTTAGAAGAAAGTGATTTAACCAATTTTGTTAGTTCATCTACTTGAGGATTAACACCAGAAGAATCAGAGATTGAAGCTTCAACCCTAGTTTTTCTCCTATCTCTATCAACTTTCCCCCTGAGCTTATCATCTGTAAATATATTTGATTCTACCTCCAAGGTTGCATCTTACATATGATTTAGAGAGGTAGATCTCCTTTCTCTCAATAAGAGGAAAAAATCAGGGTCAAAATCACTGGCATAGGTTATCTTGGAAAAAGTTTCAGTGGGATTAGTTTCCATAGGGATTTTGTTGTACATTTGATTAAATCTCTTTGAAAAATCTGAAACAAATTCCCCTTCTTTTCTCTTGAGTGACCCAAAATCTGGAATATAATATAAGAAATATTTCTTATCTCCCAAATACCTCAGAAAGGCATCATCCATAGCTTCAATTCTAGCAATAGATCCAAGAGTTAAACCCCTAAACCATTTCCTGGCCTCACCATCAAGGATTTGTACAAAAAATCTCATCCAAACATCCTCATTTTCAATATTAAGATTGTCAACATAGCTATAAAAGGATGTAAGGTGTTACTCTACAATTATGTCCTCTTCCCCTATAAACTTGGGCATGTACTTTAGATAGTATCCAATTGGAAGAGCATTCATAGCCTGAGGTAGCACAAGAGGGGCATACCTAGCAACCACTATGACATCCATCCTATTTCTAGGAAGGTTAGCACCTGCCATTGGATTATAAATTCTATGAGAATAAGGAGGAGATTGAGTCTTGATTGGTACAACTGTAGTCTTGATTATGTGTAACTTAGGAGAAGGAGGAATATAGGATGGAGACGTTTCAATTTTAACAAGGAGATGCTGAGTCTTGGAAGAGGATGGTGTAAATTCCAAGGGAACTGAGGATTCTTCTTCTTTGGTCACAACAATTTTAAGAGAGGGAGAAGAAGGAGAACCTAGGGTAGGGAAATCCTCTAAGATTTCAAGTGTAAACCAACTTACAATATCAGGGGAGGAAATAACTTCAAAAATTTCTTCTTTCAATCTAGGAGAAAAACAAGAATATTCCACAAAGAAATCTTCAAGATTTAAATTTCTAGAAATTTCAATAGAGGATAAAATAGGAGCACTAGATATAGTTACTGGTGTTTTAAAAGTGGAATTAGGAAAATGACTAGTAGTACCTGGAACAACAACTGAAAAGCCTTCTTGAGAATGTTTTCCTTTCTTGATGATCTTCTCTGGGTCAGCTTCAGGTGTAGCCAAAGGTAGATGTGGGGTAGACCTCGTGTGTCTACCTTTAGAAGCCACAATTGAAACAATGGAGTCACCAGGTGCAAACTCCAGTCTTCAATGTACTCATTACTATGTACCTTCAGAATCACTATTTTTTTGTCGTTCAATCCCAGGTAAATGTTTTCAATCCGTTCCTCGACAACGACACCAATAATGTTAGCACTGAAAGTTACACTTTGACTGCTAAAGTGCAAGCTCATTACCCATCAATAAGTTTATGAGATAAGTCTTAAAATGTGGTGTCAAATGGATAAAAATCAGTTCAACAATGTCAAAACACAAGAAATTCTAGATGAAATTGATGCAGGAGCATCGTCAGCAAGCACGCATGGCAGGACAACTCGGTGCCTGGGAATCATTTCAGAATCTCAAACACTGGGAGTTACTGCAAATATTTTGGAGATGATTGGAAAAACAAAAGAAGATCAAATTCTTAGGAGCATATGATCATGAGTGATCTGGGAGTTTCACCCCGAGTATTGAATGTAACTGAACTTAGGTAGCGGTTAGATTTTTTTTTCATTTTTCGAGTAGATGAGTAGTCGAGGGGAACCCTAAGGACCCTCTGAGATAAATAGAGGTTTTGTACACCCAAATGAGGCTGTTGCGAGTTAGTAGGATTTTTTTGAGTTTTGAGTTATTGTTTTGATATTAGCTGTAGCCATTTACTTTTGAATGAATATGACAGAGGAAATTTGACTCAAATGCATAGCAATGTTACTGTTTGTAATTCTCTGTTATTGTATTTTCATAAATGAATGAATTTTGTTATGAATGGATGAAACTATGAATGCTAGTATAAGTTTCAATTGTTTCTCTTCTGTTGAGTGAGTGCAAGGTGTGCACAAAAAACACAAGGAGTGTGTGACGAAATCTGTTTCGATTTCGAAGCTCAGAAAAGATAGCAAAAAACTTTCCCTTTGCAAGGAGTGCAAAGCGACTACTGCAAGGTGTGCACAATCACCCACAAGAACCAAGTCTTGCGTAAGAATCTGCTGCAAGGAGTGCACAGATTTGGAATTCGGCCAAGTGTCGAAGGGACTCCATAAGAGTGAAATCCCAACTTGATCACAGTCGTTGATCCAAGGAAATATCTGGACCATCAATCTAGCACAATCGCTATTTCAGGTATCGAGAGAATGGAGGCAAGGAGACTCCTAAAGTTACGAAACGCAAAACCCCAACTTAATCACAGCCATTGATCCAAGGAAAGAACTGGACCATCGATCTAGCACTATCGGGAAATCGGGGATCGAGAGAATGGAGGTAAGGGGACTCCCAAAGCTGCGAAATGTGAAATCGTGACTTGATCGCAGCCATAGATCGAAGAGAGTTGTGAGCCGTCGATCTGACGCTCGCAAATATTGAGAAATTAGGGATCGGGAGAATGGAGGTGAACCAACCCCCAAAGTCATGAAACATGAAATCCTGAAACGATCGTAGACGTCGATCGAGGAAAGTGCAGGACCGTCAGATTTGGTCTTAGGGAGGATTTATAAATCCAGAGATCGAAACTCAAGAGAGTTGGGTGACTTGGAAACATAACACCCAAGGTCCTGAAGCATGAAGTGCCTTTTGTTAAGTGTGCGGTCACAACCTGTGGTCACGTGAGAGAAACTTGCGCCTGGTGCTTGTTCACACGATGAATTTTCATGAGAAGGACCTATGGATAATTCTTGATGATATTAGCAGAGAATCGAAGAGCTGTTCTAGCTCAAAGATTGATAAGATCCAGAGACCGAGAGGTCAGCAGACCCTACTGAGGTAGGGGCACTTGCATCAAGTGGTATTAGAGCTGATTTTTGTCTGTAGATATTAGGTGAAGGAGATAAAGGAGATGATAAAACTCGAAGCTACACTCTGCGTGTGAGAGACAGTCAACATAATGCCATCGAGGAGATGAGTGGAACAACCTTTAGCCAATCGGGCTGTAGAAAGGGAGATGTGAGAATTTCGTGCAAGATTAGAATTGATGGAGGCAACGCAGAGGAGGGCACCTGATGCTAGAGACATCAGCGATGCAGAGAGAGAAGAAGTATAAGTCGAAGAAGCTGTAGGAGAGAATGTTGCCAAAGAGCGCTTGCTAAGAGAGGTTGTTAGATTGGGATCTAGAGCCAAGATAGAGGTCCCAATGTACGAAGGTAATTTTGATGTTGAAGAGCTACTGGATTGGGTAAGATCCATGGACAAATATTTCGACTATGAAGACATCGATGAGGAGAAAAGGGTGAGACATGTTGTCACTAGACTCAAAGGACATGCAAAACTATGGTGGGATGAACTGCAGGCTGAGAGGAGAAGCAAGGGAAAACAAAAGATAAATAATTGGGACATAATGGTAGCTAAGATGAAGGCAAAATTCATGCCCAAAGATTACCAGATGAATCAGTTCAAGAAATCGCAGAACTTGAGACAAAAGGATATGATAGTTAAATAATACACAGAGGAGTTATACAAGCTGAACATCAGAATTGGACAAAGAGAGAAGGATGAAGAAAAAGTTTCTAGGTATATAAATGGCCTGAGGTATGAAATCTAGGATGAGATCAACATGATGTCAGTAAATAGAGTGGAGGATGATTATTAGTTTGCACTGAAGGCAGAGGAGAAGTTGGCCAGAAAACAAAATCAACAAGGTAGAGGTAGAAGCCCAGTTCCAAACTGTTATCACATAAACTTGTCAGAGTCTTGTGGGTCTGTGGTTTCTACCTAGGTCTGTAATTTTTCCTGTTTCTCCTCTTTTTGTAGACCCAATCATAAGTTTTTCCTCTCGGCTAGTAGTTTTCTTTTGTTTGCCTTCACCCATTTGATCGACCTGTTTTCCTTGTTGGATTGCCTGAAGAGTATCGGCCCTAAGCCTTTGTGTTTTCCCTAAAGTTGAGTTCTTCTCTCTTTACCTTTGTCATTGATCCTTTGCTTTCCTAAGCCTTTAACCAGTCATCCAATAAATTGTTCACAGGCCGCAGTCGTGAGCACCAAGCGCAACACTTGAAGTAGTCTGGTATAAAATCAAATCAAATGAGCGAGCGAGATCAATTTCCAACGACGGAGATCAATCAGGTGGATCGGATCGATGAACATCGGGTGATTGGGATATAAAGTTATGCTGAGTTTAACATCAGCAAGAGTTCGGAAATCGTAAGGCCATCCTAGCCATCGATCCTGTGAAGAACATGTGGCATGAGATTAGCATTTCACTGACTCGCAGGATGGAGCAGTCAAAGGGAAGAGTCATGTGAAGTCAAGAAAAGCAAAGTCACGAAACGTGAAGTCGCGAAATGATCTGGGCCATCCACTTCAGCAAGATGCGTGGCGCTAGATCTGAAGCGCAAAAAAATTCATTTCAGGAAGGCCGAAGTGAGAAGTGCTGATATCCCAAGTCCTGAAATGCCGACGCGATTTCGTGACTCAGAGGTTGAGCATGGAGCATAGCGTGAATTCTCAAAATGCTAAATCCCGATGCGCCTGAGAGTTGGGCCCATGATCACAGCTTGCGGTCATATGGAAAGTGGGGCCTGAAGAATGGGAAAGTGCCTATCAAGTAGTGGGTGACTGAGATTGTTCAAAGAAATGATCGTGGCCATCAAGTTTAAAGAAAATATGACCGTTGATCTAGATGGGTCATTTCGTGGGATTGAACATCAGGATATTTGAAATCAAGGGGAGTGAAGACTCCAGACAGGTGAAATCTCAAAATTTCATGCAGGGGATGCGTAAGGTCATAGTATGAGGTTGCATGGAGTGATGAAATGGAGATGCGCAAAACGCTGGAGCACCAAAGTTGGTTACAGAGAAAGAGCTGCGTGGCCTCGGGATGCCAGAATTGACTCAAAGGAGTCGTGAGCTCAGGGCAATCATGGGTGTCAGGCTTCATCCCGATCCCGATGTAGTTAGTTAATGGAAATAGGGGGAGGTAGTTGAAACCTCATTTCACCCCATAAATGGAAAGCATGGAAGCGCCAACCGTGGAGGCAGGCTGTCAACCCAAGGTCTCCCTGTCAATGAATTTTCTTGCAAAGCCCATACTAATCTGAGATCACGTATGACAGAAGAATGCAAGTGCAGACTGACAGAAGAAGGTGCATACGTGAAGCTTTGAATGAAGTAGCTAGGTCACACTCTTGGTGTTGGCAGGTTGTTCTGATTATAATTACTCAATTTTGATATTTTGTTATGGTCGATGGTAGAGAAAATCTCATGTATCGTAAAGTTTTAAATGAAGCTTCTGGTTCTCTGGTTATGCTTGGTAATATGAGATTTCTTGTTTAATGACAGTCAGCTTCTTTGCTCCCTCTTGTTTTCCTCCGATGTTGAAAGAGTTCATGATTGACTGATTCATGTGAATGATTGTGAATGTATTATGATGAATGTTTGATTATAGTGTCGTTGTAATTCCTTTCAGTTTCTTTGAGATTTGAATTAAAAAAAGATCTTGTTTTCAGATATTTTCCTCCTTAGGCTGCTGGGAGACCTGATGTCCGCAACAAGACTCTACGTTTTTCTCACCAAAGTATTCCTCATACTTACCCTTACTACAACCTACCGATTGAAGTTAAACTAAGACCTCACCTGCTTGTGCATACCAGTCCATTTTTCTGAGTTAAGATGATATTTTCTTGAGACTGTGCCCATTTGACCCTTTTATAATCAACCTATGACATAAAACTCTGATGGGTACTGGGATTACCTTCAACGCAATCCGGAGGTGACTCCTGGTGCTAACATTCTTGGCGCCATTGCCGGGGAACGAATTGAAAACTTTTCCCTGGGATAAAATGACAAAGAAGCTTCTGATTCTGAAGGTGCATCAGATATCAGAATATTGCAACTATGCACCTAGTGACTCCACTGGTATGAAATGGACTAGATCTTAGCTCAGAGGTTTGCTTTCTGTGATTTTTCAAAAACAGTTGGTTTCCCTAACCCACCACCTAGTAGAGATGAATGGGAAAGTAGCCTTCCTAGGTTCCGAGGAAAAGGGCGGGAAGCACCAAATGAGCATTTGCTAGAGTTTCATGAATTTATTCATCGACTTCATATCGTGCATGAAGATATTCATATTAATCTTTTCAAGTATTCATTACAGGGGACTGCTCATGATTGGTGTCGATCTCTTCCCGTTGCAAGCATCATCTCTTTGACTAGTTTTCATGCAACTTTCAATTCGTTTTACAATGATTATTTTCCATATGAGTGTCTTTATGAAAACTACTGTGATGAGTTTTCTTTGTTTTATAAAGACTTTTCCTATCACAAAGATCAGTTTTGTGATGAAGCTGTTATTGTGGAAGAAAGCATTTTCCATGAAGAGCATGAGGTGTTGAATGATATTCATTATGATAGAGATAACATAGAAATGTCTGGCATCATATCATACGTGTCTGTTGTTTTAAGAATTCATGAAGATTAACATATCTCTTATGAATATCCCAATGTCGAAGAGAAAGTGTATTCTGCAGAAGATTTTTCTCCTGACTATGAAGCTGAGATAGATGAAAATCTAGCAACAAAATCTAGGGAAGGTTCCTCTATGTTTTTTCCTAGTTTTTCAGAGTCGAAGGTAGAGTTTGTTTGCTTCTCTTATGAAGGAGATGCAGAGGATATTCCTATCCTGGAAAATGTAAGTGAGCAAATGTCACTTGGGATTAGCCAACCTGCATCTATCCTCCACCCACCTGTATACTCTGAGAACATCGAATGACAGGTGATAAACAATGAAGTGTAGGAGGTAATTCCTTAACAGTCAAGCTTTCCTGGTTATAAATTTTGTGACCCTGTGGGGTTATATATGGAACTATGTTTTCCCAAAGCATTGGAGCCTACAAAATTGTTCATATTATCATCATTCAGAGGTATTTCTAGTGTTCGAATACATATTTTATTTATGCTTTCATACTTCCCTTACCTTTTATGGATTATTTGCAGTAAAGAGAAGAATTATATTACTAAACAGTCTGGATGGTTATGGTGGAAGTTTTAGTTCCCCTAACGCTTTGTAAAAAATCAGTTAGCCTAGGACTGCACACAAATAAGCTCTTTCTAGAGCCCATGTATTTGCTTTTGTTTAGAGTAATTATCGGCCTGTAATCCTCTACATTTTTCTCACCAAAGTCTTCCTCCTACTTACCCTTACTACAACCTACTGATTGAATTTAAACTAAGACCTCACCTGCTTGTGCATACCAGTCCCATTTTCTGAGTTAAGACGATATTTTCTTGAGACTGCACCCATTTGACCCTTTTATAATCAACCTATGACATAAAACTCTGATGGGTAATGGGCTTACCTTCGACGCAATCCAGAGGTGAATCCTGGTGCTAACACGATCATTGGCAGGGGAGTTTCCCAAGACAAGGCACACAAATCCAAAGATGAGACTGAGAAGCCACATAGTCACTCAGAAAGAGGAGGAAGTTCCCAAGGAAGACAAGATGGTGGAAGAAGTTCTTCCAGAGGAAGAGGAAGAGGAAAAGGAGGAGAAGTGAGATGTTACACCTGTGGAAAGGCAAGACATAAGTTTTGGGAATGTCTCGAGAGAAAGAAAGAAGGAGAAGGTGAAGCTCACATTTCGCAAGAACAAAGATGAAATGTTGAAGCATAAGGAGCAGAGGATGGAATATCCCTGATGTTGATAAAATTTCTCTTAAAATTAGAGGCAGAAGTTGAGAAGCTAATGCAGAGAAGCATTCTCTTCATGACAACTTTCAAGACTAAGGACAAAGTCTGCAAGGTGATAATTGATAGTGGGAATACTGACAACTTAGTATCTACAGAGATGGTGGAGAAATTGGAGTTGGAGACAACTGCACATCCGAAGCCATACAAAGTCTCATGGTTGCAGAAAGGACACTAGGTAATGGTTACTAAACAATGCTTGGTTGAATTTAAAATAGGAGGATATAGAGATGAAATTCTATGTGATGTAATTCCCATTGATGTATGCCATATTTTGTTGGGAAGACCATGGCAGTTTGACAGGAATGTCATTCATGATGGGATGAAGAATACATACACCTTGGAGAAGAATGGTAGGACACACATGTTTCTGCCAATAGAGGAGAAGAAAGTGAAAGAGGAAGCCAACACAAGAATACTTCTCATGAGTGGGAAGGAAGTCCCGAGAGAAGTTAAATAAGGACAGAAAATGCAGTTTGTTATGGTGAGGAAACCTAGAGTTGTCCTTACAAGTACTTCAATGGATGATTTGTCGGAAGAAATTCGAGAATTGTTGGATAATTTTGCTGACATAGTGGTGGATGAGCTGCCTAACTCATTACCACCCATCAGAAGTATCAACCATCATATTGATCTGATACCAGGAGCAAGTCTGCCAAACAAAGAAACATACAGACTGACACCTCGAGAGAATGAGGAGGTAAAGAACCAAGTCCATGAATTGTTAGACAAAGGGTTGGTCAGAGAGAGCTTGAGTCCATGTGCAGTACCAGCAATGTTGAGTCCAATGAAGGATGGAGGATAGAGAATGTGTACAGACTCAAGAGCCATTAAAAAAATCACCATCAGATATAGATTTCCTTTACCACGAATGGACGATTTAATGGATTTCTTAAGTGGAGCAAATTTCTTTTCCAAAATAGATTTGAAAAGTGGATATCACTAGATCAGGATGAGAGAAGGTGATGAGTGGAAGACAACCTTCAAGACAAATGAAGGTTTGTATGAATGGCTTGTTATGCCATTTGGCTTAACAAATGCCTCAAGTAATTTTATGAGGTTGATGAATGAAATACTAAAATATTTCATTGGCAAGTTTGTGGTTGTATATCTGGATGATATACTGATCTTTAGCAAGAATAAAGAGGAGCATTTGAGACACCTGACACTAGTGATGAGAAGACTACAACATGAGAAGCTACTGATAAATATGAGGAAGTCCTCTTTTATGAAGACATAAGTCATTTACTTGGGTTTTGTGATCTCTTCAAATGAGCTGAAGATGGATCCAGAAAAGGTGAAAGCAATCAAAGAATTGTCGTCACCAAGAAGCATGTTTGAGGTAAGAAGCTTCCATGGATTAGCAAGTTTTAATACGAAGTTCATCAGATATTTCAGTGGAATTTGTGCACCAATGATGGATATAGTAAAGAAGAAGCACACGTCTTTTAAATGGACAGAGGAGGCAGAGAGGAGTTTCAATACATTGAAGGAGAAGATAACAGAATGACCAATTCTGGTCTTGCCAAATATTGAAAAGACATTTCAAGTGAGTTGCGATGCAAGTGGAGTTGCACTCAGAGCAGTTTTGAGCTAGGATAATACACCGGTTGCCTGTTTCAGTGAGAAGCTGAATGAGACTAAGAGAAAATACACCACATATGATAAGGAATTGTACGCCATAATTCAATTCCTGAAGAAGTGGAGACATTACCTTGTCCCATAGGAATTTGTCTTGTACAGTGATAGCCAAGCTTTACAATTCATAACTAGATAGGAAAAATTGAATCAGAAGCATGCAAAGAGGATTGAGTTTATGAAGAATTTTACTTTTGTCATAAAACATATTGTTGGGAATGCTAACAAAGTTGCTGATGGATCGAGCAGGAGATGTTTGATTCTGCAAGAATTTCAGGTGAAGACCTTGGGGTTTGAACACCTTAAGGAAATGTACAATGATGATCTAGATTTCAAGAAGGCATATGAATCATGTGAAAATCCTGTGCTGAGAGATAGGAGCCAATGGGCAGAGTATATGATTCAAGAGGGATTGTTGTTCAAGGGCAATCAGTTATGCATACCAAAATGTTCAATGAGGGATAACCTTTTGAAGGAGAAGCATAGTGGAGGATTGGTTGGACATTTCAGCCATGATAAAACATTCACACAGTTGAGCGGTTCATACTATTGGCCAAGTATGAGGACAGGAGTGGCAAAATTTGTGAACAGATGTAGAATCTGCCAACATGGAAAAGGAACAAGACAAAACACTGGATTGTATCAACCATTGTCGATACTAGAGAGGCCTTGGGATGCGATAAGCATGGATTTTGTGTTAGGACTTCCAAGAACATAAAGAGGATGTGATTCCATATTTGTGTTGGTGGATAGATTTTCAAAGATGGCACACTTTATCCCATGCCAGAAGACCAGTGATGCAACACATGTTGCAAATCTGTTTTTCAAGGAAGTTGTGAGACTTCACGGCCTATCCAGAAGTATCGTCTTGGACAGAGACACAAAATTTGTTGGTCATTTTTGGAGAACACTGTGGAAGAAGTTGGGGACGTATCTGTCTTTCAGCGCAACTTATCATCCTCAGACAGATGGATAGACTGAGGTGGTAAACAAAGGTTTGGTAAACTTGTTGAGGAGTCTAGTCACTGAGAATCATAACCAGTGGGATTAGATTCTGCCACAAGAAGAATTTGCATAAAACAACTCACCAAACAGAAGCACTGGAAAGAGCCCATTCCAGATATTGTATGGAATGCAACCCAGGGGAGTATCCGAGTTGAGAGACTTGGGACATAGTGAGATCAGAAGCATTGGAGTAGAAGATTTTGCTGTAGAAATGCAGAATCTCCATAGCCAGATTAGAGGACAATTACATAACTCTAGCCAAGAGTACAAGCATAGAGTTGATCAACATCGCAGCGAACTTCAATTTGAGGTGGGAGATCAGGTTCTGGCACATCTTAGGAAAGAAAGGTTCTCTAAGGGAATGCATAACAGGTTAAAAATGAAGAAGATAGGGCCATGTAAGATCTTGAGAAAGTTTGATGCAAGCGCCTATGAGATTGAGTTGCCAGATGATGTGGGCATATCACCCATATTCAACGTTTCAGACCTGTATCCTTACTGGAAAGATGACGTAGAGGGATCAGAAGATCAAGATAAGATTTAGTGGGAGAAACAAATTCCTATAGCAGAAAAACCATAAATGGAGAAGGTTATTGATCAGAGAATTGGCAAGAAGACCAGGAGGAAGACCTATCTTGAATATCTGGTTAAGTGGAAGGGACACCCGATAGAGGATGCCAGTTGGGAAAATGAAGCTGATATCCAGAAGCATGGAAAGTTGGTGCAGGAGCTCATGGACAGGAGTCCATGAATTTTTGTCCAGGGGGAGTATGATGCAGGAGCATCTTTAGCAAGCATGTGTGGTAGGAAAACGCGATGCTTGGGAATCATTTCAGAATCTCAAACATTGGGAGTTACTGCAAATCTTTTGGAGCTAATTGGAAAAATGGAAGAAGATCAAATGCTTGGGAGTGGATGACCAAGAGTGATTTTGGAGTTTCACCCCGAGTCTTGAATGTAACTGAACTTAGGTAGCAGTTAGAGTTTTCTTTCGTTTTCTGAGTAGACAAATAGTTAGGGGGAACCCTAAGGACCCTATGAGATAAATAGAGGTTTTGTATGCCAAAATGAGGCTGCTGCGAGTTAGTAGGAATTTTCTGAGTTTTCAATTATTTTTTTGATATTAGATGTAGCCATTTACTTTTGAATGAATATGAGAGAGGAAATTTGACTCAAATGCATAACACTGTTACTGTTTGTAATTCTCTGTTATTGTGTTTTCATAAATGAATGAATTTCATTATGAATGGATGAAACTATGAATGTTAGTATAAGTTTCAATTGTTTCTGTTTTGTTGAGTGAGTGCAAGATGTGCACACAGAATGAAAGGACTGCGTGATTGGATCTGTTTCGATTTTGAAGCTTAGAAGAGATAGCATGAAACTTTCCCTTTGCAAGGAGTGCAAAGCGACTACTGTAAGGTGTGCACAGTCAACCGCAAGAACCAAGTCTTGCATAATAATCTACAACAAGGAGTGCACAGATTTGAAATTTGGCTAAGTGTCGAAGGGACTCCATAAGAGTCAAGTTCGTGAAACACAAACTCCCGACTTGATCACAGTTGTTGATCCAAGGAAAGATCTGAACCGTCGATCTAGCACCATCGCTATTTCGGGTATCGGGAGAATGAAGGCAAGGAGACTCCCAAAGTCACGAAATACAAAACCCCAACTTAATTAAAGCCGTTGATCCAAGGAAAGACCTAGACCGTCAATCTAGCGCTATCGGGAAATTGGGGATCGGGAGAACGGAGGTAAGGTGAATCCCAAAGCCGTGAAATGCGAAATCGTGACTTGATCGCAGCCATCAATCAAAGAGAGTCATGAGCCACCGATATGACACTCACAAATATCGAGAAATCAGGGATCAGGAGAACAGAGGTGAACCAACCCCCAAAGATGCGAAACGTGAAATCATGAAATGATCACAGCCATCGATTGAGGAAAGCGCAGGACTGTCAGATTTGGTCTTAGGGAGGATTCAGAAATTGAGAGATCAGAACTCAAGAGAGTTGGGTGACTTGGAAACAGAACACCTAAGGTCCCAAAGCACGAAGCGCCTTTTGTTAGGCATGTGGTCACAGCCTGTGGTTGCCTGAGAGAAAATTGTGCCTGGTGTTTGTTCACATGATGGAGTTTCAAAAGAAGGACATGTGGATAATTCTTGAAGATCTTAGCAGAGAATCGAAGAGCTGTTCCAGCTCAATGATTGAGAAGATCCAGAGTCCGGGAGGTCAGTAGACCCTGCTGAGGTAGGGGCACTTGCACATAAATGCATCAGGAAAAGAGGTATGGTTTAACTTAGATAAGGTTTTTGAGGATTAGGGTGAATAGAAGTAAGACTTAGTAAGAAAATGAAGTGAGTCTACTACTAGAATCAAGATTTACCAATAGACAAAGGAGAGAAAATCTTCAGATATAAGAGCTTCTTAAATCCAAGCAAAAAAAAATATGAGAAAGATATAACAGTATCACAATCAAACATCCATTGTCATACAACTACAAAATATCATTTGAATCCTTCAATGGCAGTAAAATTTTAGAGTGAGAGAGATAATATGGAAAAAAGAAAGCTAACTTCCATTAAACAAGTTTCATCAAGTTTGATACATCAAAACCATAGTAGGCTTTTTTTTCATGAAAATCACTAAAAAGGTCTTTTATATCAACCATTCAAACCCACAAAATGTATTCTAATGCTGATTTTATAGCCTAAACAAGGAATGATAGAATACAATGTGAGCTTGATCCTCTAACATAGGATTCGTCCACCTTAAACTGAAGATCTTAAACATGTACAAACTGGAAAAAACAAATTGCTATAAAAAAGGCTAATGCTGGAAACTATCCCAACACCTTAATCTTGCATAATGAGGTGTACTTTGAGCGCATTTCCTTTATTTCCAGGTATCCTCTAGCTTTAACTGACCTCTAAACAGTTGTACCATTCTCCCCTATCCATCGGGTGACCGTTGATCCTCTTGAAACCATCAAAATAGGAGTTTGAAGTGAATCCTGTAGCGCTAACTGTATCAGCCAGTTCGCAGCAGAGTTCGTAGCGAATTTTGCAGCGTTTGACTATGTAGACTAGTTTGTAGCACCAAGCGCTGCAAAATGTTCTGTAGCTGCCCAATTTGTCCAGTTTGAGCCCAAAACGCCCAAAAACTTTTCCCAGAGTTATGTAAGCCTGTAGATTCCTCATAATATGATATATGAGTAAAAAATTAGTTATAGGCATTATACTTTCCCAAAATCTTCAAAAATGCAGGGATAACCGCTTCCAAAATTGAGATTCTTTCAGACATTTCACTTCACTTCTTGAGTCTGGTACTCCTAGTGGCAGTTTGGGCCAACAAATTCAAATTTATTTGGGCTAAGACTTGCTTGAAAGGATGCAACTCCAGCTTAAGTTTTCTGATCTAAGATTGTAAGCATGGATGATTTTAGGGGCTAAATTTTGCTCATGGGCTAATTTTCCATGGTTTTTCCAAAAATGAGATTCACTATTTTAAAAATGATTCGCCCAAATTCTATAGGATAAAATTATTTTACCTTAAAAATTGCCAAAAATTTATAAAAACTATATAAAATCCTTAGAAATTTGAATATTTTTACTAAAATATCGCCAAACACTTATAGTTGGCATATGAAGGATTAGTAAGATTCGCCAAGGTTTCTACATTTAAAAATAAATTTCCATCCTTAAAATCATCTCTGATTGTAAGTCCATGTTATGTCTGTATAAATTCTTAAGCTTCATATGGAGGGGAAGAAATCTCATTGCTATAAACCTAGCTTTATCAATAGTTTCCAAATACATATCCATCAAATCTTTCAACTTTTTTCTCTCAGCCAATCCTTCTCCCTTCAAGTGAGCAATCTCTTTTCTAGATTCTCTGAGATGTCTGATCAGTCTTTTTAAGGTAGGGTTCTCAGGGGGAGTGGTTATGTCTATGACTTCAATATATTTTTCAACAGTCTCAATTTTACCTTTACCCTTTCTCTTGATGGGAGCTTCTGTTATGTCTTCTTTTTCAACACTTTCCTTCTTGGTTGATGACCTGGTGAAGGGCCTCCTAGTTTTAGTTTCAACTGCAACAATTGGCGAGGGGAAGAGTAATCTCCTTCCTTTTTTGCCCGTGGCTTTGGCGGATGGGATTTGTGCTAATTATGGAGCTGGTTGGGGTGAAAATTCCCTTTGTGGAGAGTGATGAGATCCCCCTTCCTCTTCTCTTTCCTTAGGAGCCTCATAATTTTTAGCAATGTGTTTTTCCTTCCTCCTTCTACTTGTCTCTATGTGAACAATTCTATCAGCCTAAAGAGGGATCTGTACTTTTGATTGTGAAGTAGAAGCAACATTCAATTGCAAATGTGTAGAGGCAATGAAATGCTCCCAATCCATGTTTCTCTTCTTCAACTCCTCCATCACAAGCATCCTAATCAACCTTGAGTGAAAAAAACTTGTGTCCACAACCTTGGACTTGGCTTGGACCCTATTAGCCATTTTCCCAATGCTTCTAAACAAAAAGAAATGGAGCTTCATGAGGTCTTTGCATGTGAAGTGCAGCAAAAGTCTAATGTGGTAATGATAAATCATATTGAACCTGCCCTCTTAGGTGAAATATCTCTGAATCACCTTTAGAATCTATTGGGTTATGAAAAAGGTATAAATATCTTCCTTTTGTCCACCGTTTATGATATCATTCTGATTGACTTTTTAATTAATTAGGAATAAATAGGAAATAAGATGATTAATATGTCTCTTAGAGTTGTTATTTAAGTTTTATTAAATAGATTCTAAATTATGATTGGAATGGTTTGATTTTGCTGCAGAATTGGATAAAATAGCTGTCAAAGATAACCCAAAGAGATTTGGGTATGCACGAGCTGTTTGGAGTTGAAGACTTTTTAGGCGTAAAGTAGTTTTTGAGACAATCAATTCTCTATGATGTAATTTTATAATAGTAAAGAAATCCTGAGGATATTTCGATCCTCAGGATAGCTTGATTTACCCAAACTATTGTAATATATAAGAGGGTAATAGATCCAGAAAAAAAGAGGAAAAAAAATGCATTTTAAGTATTCAGATTCAGAATTGCCCTGCGTGATCAGTTGTTGTAAATGTTTAACCAGTTATGGAATCAATGAAAGTTTTGAGTGTTTTTATCATCCTTTCATTCTGAGTTTCTCGTAGCAGTACTTCTGAAGACCGAGGGCCCAGTCTGAAGAAGCTACTGTCTCGTTCTATAATTATATCAGTTCAGAGTTTGATTTCTATTTCGTGATTCAGATCTCTTTTAATTGCATGAGCGTATCAATGAATTGATGATTGTTTGTAGAAGACATGCATTTGCTTAAGTATTCATGATTGTTGTTATGATTTCCATTTATGAAGATTGTTGCTTGACAATTCCTCACATTTTCATCTGTGATGTTCCTTTGCTTTAGATTTACATTTGTTGTTCCTTTCAGTTAAAGTTACATTAGCTGTTCCTTTCAGTTAAGGTTAAGATAGTCGTTCCTTTCCATTAAAGTTACATTAGCTGTCCCTTTCAATTAGAATACAATTGTTATTTCTTTCCACAGATAGAATAATTTGCTATGTCCTTTCCGGTAATTAGAATTCATGATTGATAGATTAAATCTGCAAGTCCTTTCTTAGATTCAATTACTGTTTTATAGTTAAGTGAATTCAATTAGATTAATTAGTTCCTTTCATTTTACAGCATCTTAGTGATCATATTTCAATTTCATTTAGTTCTTAGAATATTTGGTGAACGTTTGAGGAACTTGATTGTTGATGAACTCAGATCTGGTTTAGCTACACGATTTTAGGCTACCTGCATAAACTTTGTCGATATTCTTGAGATAAAAGATGAATCCATGGGTTGATAAATTAATGTTAAGCAAAGACCCTATTGTGTAGATTCTGGCTGGCTAGGAAGGTAACCCAGCCACCCCAACCCCATACAAGATGTATTCTGTGTATACTGTACATAAACTGTACATAGTTTTCCAACTGAGTGGTTAGTTTTTCTTTATTTTATGAAAAGTCATCTAGGAAACAAGAATCAGGACAGATAACTACAATTAGCACCTTCTTCTATTCGTTACTCCCATTTTGTTTTATCACACAGAGTCTGTCTTTTACATATCTGCATCTGCTGTTCCCTTTTTTGTGCGTCTGTTGTTCCCTTTCTCACGTGCCTGTTGTTTCCTTTTGAATGGAACAACTACTGTTCCTTTTTCGTGCGTCTGCTGTCCCTTTGTAAATGAAACAACTGTTGTTCCTTTTTCGCGTCTGCTGTTCCTTTTTCGTGCAACTGCTGTTCCTTTTCACGCAACTGTTGTTCCTTTTTCGCACGTCTGCTGTCCCTTTGTAAATGAAACAACTGTTGTTCCTTTTTCGCATGTCTGTTATTCCTTTGTGAATGGAACAACTGCTGTTCCTTTTCGCGCAACTGCTATTCCTTTTCGCTCGATTGTTGTTCCCTTCTTTACTATTCAAATGCTAGCCATTCCTCAGTAAGTGTAGCTTTCATCAATTAATTTTCACCAGCACTGTTTCTAATCGTCATTACAACGATTTTTCATTATTTTGTGGATGATCCCTCACACCTTATCAAAAATATTTTTGAGGACTGATCTCTCCGAAATATCTTAAACCTTGTTCATAATCGATTAGCACCATAAGTTGTTTCTTTCTCTTTTATATACAAATATACCTGAATGATATCCTTCCTCTATATTATAAGAAGACTTTAGCACACTTTTACTTGGCATCTCTATACTTCCTTATACCATCCCTTACTCTTAAGGAGTAGATGAGCCTCCCTAAATAAACACTCTA
>SNQJ01S0020312.1:89281-109564 GCA_010110895.2 Picea sitchensis | reverse complement strand
GGCCTTTGACACTTTTTTGTCAAAGGACAAGAGGTCTCATCATGAGCTGGCTTGTTCACTTACGTTACAATCTAGTGAGTGGCATTATCATCATCTGGCCACCAAACCAGAATAATGGTTTTCTTGGGAAAAGACAATTCAAATATTTATTGAAGACAAAAAAATACAAATAAAAAAAATATATGCAATAAGCATCTTTTTTTTCATAAAAGAATAGGGGGTCTCATCACGAGCCAACCTACCACGATCATAGGATACTAATGAAAGTGACATTCCCACTATGGCTACCACACCAGGGTAATGACCTTTGACACTTTTTTTTCAAAGGACAAGAGGTCTCATCATGAGCTGGCTTGTTCACTTACGTTACAATATAGTGAGTGGCATTATCACCATCTGGATACCAAACTAGGATAATGGTCTTTTTTCTTTAAAAAAAGATGATTTGTATGTTTATGAAGGATACAGGCTCATCTATGGGTTAAAAGGCAACCCTGCCGAGGCTATGAATGCTTGCGAGCAGTAGTGGATCTGCCTATGGTATGGAAGATTATCTCAAAATACCAAGTTGTTGCATGTATCTAGATTTCCTTTACTCAATTAATGAGGCTATCATATCAGTTATACTCAATCACCGGAAAAGTAACAATATTATGTTTTGTGGACTAAAAAAAAATAAAAAAAAAATGAACAGATTTAATTTATTTTTGATTGATCTCCCCGTAAATCATTTTTTCACATAGGTATAATGACTTTACAAATTCCACACATCAAACAAATATCATTTAAATGATTTTTGGTGGCATGTGTCTTTTTGAAAATTATATATGGTTAGCCCTATCGGCGGCGGTGATGCAATCATTACCTCTTACCCGAAAGTACCCACACTCATTGCTTCCACCTACACTGATGGCCAAGGATGACCTCTACATTAATGAGGGGGATGCTCAACACACTTCTCGACTAGCCATAATGATTGCAATTAATACAAAACCCATGTCTTTATACATTTGCCGTCGCTGATATTTTCCATTTCTGGAATCTATTTTTCCAAAGCTCGTCTAACCAAATTTGTAAACAGGAACGATAGTCGTTCTTTTTTCTCATAGAAATATGGGTGGTAGAAGTGTGCGCAGAGAGCCGGCATTACTCCAGGTTACAAAATAGGTGAGATAAATCCTACATCGCCTAGGGTGGACAAAATACTTCAACCACTTGCAAGGAGATGACACAAATGTCACACTGGAATTCTTTCAAAACCTGTAAGGTGAAATCTCTACGGTGCAGGGTATACGAATACCAGTCACCTTGGAAATCATAGCAGAGGTCATAGGCCTCTCTAACACAGGAAGTCAATGGACAGGGAAATACATGAAGCTGAGGGAAGACGTGGAATATTTCACAGAATAGGGGGAAGAATTGGACAAAAAAGGCAAGGGACTAAATCCTAATACCTTCAGTAATCCATGGAAGGAACTGGCAGGGATAGTTCAACGCTACATCACCTGCGATGGACGGTACGATGTAATTTGGCCACACCATCTTAAATTGCTGGCAGCCTTGAAGCAATGGTTAATAATTAACCTTCCTTTCTTCCTAGATATTGTATTACATGAAGTCTCTCTAAGGACACAAAAGTCCAAAGATCCTGTTACTGTTATTAGCCATCACAAGCTAGTTAAATTGATAGTGGATAAAGCACTGAGTCAAACCTTGTTGACTTGGAAAAATTTGATTGAGGGCAATAGACCTCCAAAATTGGAGCAAGCGACCACCACCCAAAGGGAAATTTCACCACCTCAGATTGAAGTTGAACCAGAACCTGCTCAAACCAGTGAGGGAAATATTTCACCACCTCAGATTGAAGTTGAACCAGAACCTGCTCAAACCATTGAGGGAAATATTTCACCACCTCAGACTGAAATTGAAGTAGACCCTACTCAAATTACTGAGGCCTAGACCTCACAGACACAGGAAGTAACAAAAATAAAGAAGAGAACAATGGTTGCTCTTAGATCCCCCCCTAGGACAAGGAAGAGAAGCAGACAAATCCAGGAAATAACTGAAGCAGTTCAGGATGCAACAGAGCACCCTGAAGAACCTCAGAATTTCATGGAACAACCTTTACAGGAAAATATTCAAGACATTGACCAAGCAGGGCAGACAGCACAAAAAGATAATCAGGGAGACACCCAACCTGCATCAAAGCACATGTTAAAAAACTTTTTTAAGAGTTATGAGATAGAAATGGCTCATGTTCTGGGGAACTTAGGAACCTCAATTGATAGGGATGAACATAATCTGGAAAAAGAACCAGAACCGGGCTCCTCTTCAAAACTTCCTGGAGACTTTCTTGACACTGAAATGTCCTTTCCAGATGACACAACACAGGAGGAATTTATTTTTGAAGAAAGAAACCCCCTTGAACAAACAAAGAACTTGGAAGAAATAGAGGGACAACCATCTACTGAACGAAATGAAGAATACCTTGAGATCCCTCATAGACAGAAATCAGCCAAAAGCCAGAAACAAATTAGGAAATTAAAGAAAGAAAACAAAGTGCTGAAGAAGAAGGCTAAGAGGGCTGTAAGATTAAAGCAGAAAGTGGGAAAGCTCAAGGAGATTATCAAAGAATTGAGAAAACAGTTGGAACTAGCAGACAAGATCCATAGGATAAAGAAAAACAAAAAGGGCAGAATCCAAGGAAGAAACCCTCTTCCTAAGAAAGCAGCTAGTACAACTTCTATAGGAAAACAGACAGATCCTGAGGAATTAATGGTAGAAGAAACAACAGTTCAGGATGAAGATGTAATTCCTGTAGAAAAACAAGAGATGGCTGATACTAAGATACAGATAGATACTCTGGTTTTAGAGGAAACAACTCAACTTTTTGAGCAAAATGCTACTATTAGGAGACTGGAAGAAGAACTACTGCAGTCACAGCAAACCCTGACTCAAAATAGAGGCGAATTACTGACGATAATAGAGAAGTTTTCAGGAATAGATTACTATCATGAATAGACTGGAAGTAGAGCTTGCATAGACCCAACAAGCATTAACTCGCTCCAAAGAAAAGATGAATGAATATCAAACATCCTAGTCTCGAGCACAGGGTGCCATCATTCATGAGCTAAAAGAAGAATTGGAACAATCCCAACAAGCATTGATTCAATCCAGGGAGGAGATGAGTGTTATGGAAGAACACCAAACATCTCAATCTCAGGCACACAGTGTCATCATTGATAGACTAAAAGTAGAACTTACACAAGCACAACAAGCATTGGTCCAACACCAACAGGAAATGGTAACTAGGACTGGATATCAAAGGGTTGTTAACGAATTGAAAGATATGACAACAGCAGAGGTTGAAACTTATACTGCGCTTACCAGAGCCCAAGAGAAGACCAAAAAGGCGCAAACCCAATTTGAAGAAGCTTTGGAACAAATCAAACACATCTGTGTTGTCTATTCTGATGCCATCAATTGCAGTGCCCCTGCCACTAATTATGTTTTATTCTTGCTGGAACAGTATCTATTGTTGACAGTGAAGGCCATCAGAGCAGGTAAACCCATTTCAGTTGCCACTGTTCCAGAATTTATTTCATGTTTCAGAGATCAGGAAGAGAAGGTACAATACCTTCTATGTGAATTATATTTCCATAAGAAGTTAGAGGAGACAAACCTGGCCTCTTCATAGGGGACATACCATTCCAGGCATCCCTGTCCTTCACTAGGAACTAGGTCAGATGGGGAAAGGCTCACAAAATGTTCATAAATAGGGAAAATGGTTTAGATCTTTGGATTAGAGGAGAGCCTCCAAAATCCCTCCCAGCCATGATGCAACACAAGACCTTCATGAAAAGGGCTGGAGTTGTGGACTCATTGGCTCTTATTCGTTTACATGTCATCCGCTCAGGTATCACATATTTTAGAGAATTCAAGGAAGAAGCTCTTGTTGCCTCCAAGCTAAGATGGGATGTATCCTCTGATGAGGTTAAAAGTAGAGATCCCTTTGGATATAAAAATTTCTTTGCAACAACCTTTAGAGTAGAAAGATATGCTAAATTACTGCAGGAGGAAGGACTTTCTTGGATGGGATGCAGGTATAATGCCCCTCTCCTCTGGTTTCCTCCAGAAGTTTACTAGAAGGATTTTCAAATTAATAAAAAGAGACAGGAAGCCTCCTTTGAAAAAATCAAAAGAAGCCACGGTTTCAGGAGACCTGGTGAACCCACTTTTCCTCCCTACAATATAACTAGTTTACATGAAAGACTCTAGCTTGCATGAGGACATGCAAGAAGGTAAGATGGGGAGTATGTTGGGTTACGAAAAAGGTATAAATATCTTCCTTTTGTCCACAGTTTATGATATCATTCTGATTGACATTTCAATTAATTAGGAATAAATAGGAAAGAACATGATTAATATGTCTCTTAGATTTGTTATTTAAGTTTTATTAAATAGATTCTAAATTACGATTGGAATGGTTTGATTTTGCTGTAGAATTGGATAAAATAGCTGTCAAAGATAACCCAAAGAGATTTGGGTATGCACGAGCTGTTTGGAGTTGAAGACTTTTTAGGCGTAAAGTAGTTTTTGAGACAGTCAATTTTCTATGATGTAATTTTATAATAGTAAAGAAATCCAGAGGATATTTCGATCCTCAGGATAACTTGATTTACCCAAACTATTGTAATATATAAGAGGGTAATAGATCCAGAAAAAAAGAGGAAAAAAACCGCATTTTAAGTATTCAGATTCAGAATTGCCCTGCGCGAGCAGTTGTTGTAAATGTTTAACCAGTTATGGAATCAATGAAAGTTTTGAGTGTTTTTATCATCCATGCGTTCTGAGTTTCTCGTAGCAGTACTTCTGAAGACTGAGGGCCCAGTCTGAAGAAGCTACTGTCTCGTTCTGTAATTATATCAGTTCAGATTTTGATTTCTATTTCATTATTCAGATCCCTTTTAATTGCATGAGCGTATCAATGAATTGATGATTGTTTGCAGAAGATAGGCATTTCCTTAAGTATTCATGATTGCTATTATGATTTCCATTTCTAAAGATTTTTTCTTAAAGTTCCTCACATTTTCATCTGCGCTGTTCCTTTGCTTTAGATTTACAATTGTTGTTCCTTTCAGTTAAATTTACATTAGCTATTCCTTTAAGTTAAGGTTATGATAGTTGTTTCTTTCCATTAAAGTTACATTAGCTGTCCCTTTTGATTAGAATACAGTTGTTATTTCTTTCTGCAGATAGAATAATTTGCTATGTCCTTTCTGGTAATTAGAATTCATGATTGATAGATTAAATCTGCAAGTCCTTTCTTAGATTCAATTACTGTTTTATAGTTAAGTGAATTCAATTAGATTAATTAGTTCCTTTCATTTTACAACATCTTAGTGATCATACTTCAATTTCATTTAGTTCTTAGAATCTTTGGTGAACGTTTGAGGAACTTGATTGTTGATGAACTCAAATCTGGTTTAGCTACACGATTTTAGGCTACCTGCATAAACTTTGCCGATATTATTGAGATAAAAGACGAATCCCTGGGTTGATAAATTAATGTTAAACTAAGGTTGTTTTTAGGACATCTTTAGATCCCAAAAAAATCTTGTCAAATCCTTCAACCATGTGGCTCCTAGGCACTCCCTTTGATAGGTTATCTCCCTCACATTCTAGTTTAAGGAATTCTTTAGACAAGGATGCATTTAGATTCATGGACTTAAAACATCTTTCACCAATGTTTGGTATCTCAGTAGTTGCTGCAATGGTTGCTTCATATACCTCAAGTTCAAGAGTCCCCACCTTAGTTTTGTTTCCATCAAAATTCAAGGCAAACTCTCTAGCTACCTTAGGGTGCCCCCTTTGCATCTTTTGACAGAAATTGAAACATCCAACTCTTTGGAATACCTCTCTGATCAGAGGTTCAACAAAAAATAGCTGCATGTCATAGGGTTCATTCCTCACTATTCCCCCACCCTTGTGAGCCTTCTTATACTATGGTGTATCCATTAATGCTATAGGAAGAAAACTAACAGAACAATTTGAGTGATGCAGGAGGTAAAACAGAAAGACAGAGGTCTTAGGTTTTGGATGGATAGTATTTTTCAAAGTTGGTTTCTGTCTAAGGCTTTAGAGTCTTTCTGCCTATTTGACCTATGAGCTTATGAAAGGGCAGATGATAGTTAGTAAAAGGAAGAAGATCATACATACAAAATGGATATGCAAGGAGAAAAACAATTGTAAAAGATTTATTTTAACACTTCACCATCATTTTGCAAAGTCATCATAACTTTATCATTAAAGTTCTTTTCAATTTCCAAAATAGACAGACTTTAGAATTGAAATTAGAATCGAAATATTAATGGTAATTAGTTGGTACAAGTTGTGAGGTAAGTGGATAAAAATTCCGCGTTGATGTACAGGGTTTGCAATGCCAAAACAGGGAATCCGCAACAAAATTAGCAGTAAAAGCAACACAAGCCAAGTAAGGGATATGCAAGGTGGCTTGACAACAAGGGTTTCTTAATATTTAGTAAAAAAGACTGAGATCTCTGCAGTTGGCTGAGAATTGTGACAACAGAGGTAAGAGGGAGAGTTGGCAGCGTGGACCATCAGTTCACATCGCCTAGGAGAAGAGGTGATAAAACAACCTTTACTTTCCTTCAACAGAGATTAAAATTCTCATGGAGTACCTGGAAGTCGAGGCTTGAAAGTTGATGGACTTGAGCTTATATGAATCCACATGTAGCCGGTCTAACCTCCAACTCACTCTCGCCAGCCAATTCACAACAATTTTGGTAGTGCTTGTCTAAAAACACCTGTTTTTGTAGCGTCGAGGTAGGAGTAATTTGAAATCTTGGGAAAATAGTTAGAAAAGATTTAAATGATGAAATCCCAAATTATTTCCTTAAAAACATGAGTGTTGAAAATGAGAAGATCGGCTGACAAAGCATCATAAATGAAATTATGGTGATGAGAGAAAAGTGTACTTGAGATGCGCTGTGAAATCTTCTGATGAGATGGCAACATACAAAACAAACTTGATTTGACCTTCTAACATGTAGAGGGACAAAGTGGAGGGGTTTTAGTACATTGTGGAAGTGGTTACATGTCAAGGTGGTGGTGGTGGCATAAGGACGGTGGCTTGTCTACTTGTCATGAAGATGGACATATAAACCAAGGGTTTGGTCCAACATCAACCTTAACTTTATTTGTTCTAAGACCTAATAAGACTATAAGGAAGAGGACAAAAGTAAAAAATTAAACAACACTAAGGATAAAAATAAAAAACCAAGGCTGAATTGACCCAAACAATTCCATGTGATAACAATCCATTCAATTATTTTCTATGAGACCCATGTACCAGTATAATGCACGATCTCTGAATGTGATTACCAACTATGCAACCTTTGTATCTTCATCTGTGATATGCTTAGCTTCCCATATCTTCTCACAGATAAAAAAATGTTTTTCTGGGTTATCTGACCCATCTCCTCAGAATTATGGTAACCTAATAGTTGGATCTTGTCTTTCCATTATGAAGTTTGTTGTACTACCACCTCTGTGTTGTGTAGATACCTCACTACTACTTGCTGAAATTACACTTATGCTTGAACTTCCACTGGACCCACATCCTGCAAAAATCCTTCTACCACTAATCACTTGTTGTTTAACAGGTTTTTCTTCTTCATATGTCTTAGTCGCACATGGGGTTGTGGGTTCTACACTAATTTGGATCTAAAATGGAGAACCTTCTTCTACATTGGACCCATGACCTCTATTTTTCCTCTCATATGTGGCACACAATATATCCTTAATCCACCTCGTGGTGCAGAGATCCTGTAACTCTTCCTCATCATTGTCCAAGCCCTCTCACTCGACTACTTTCCTCTTCTTACTATTCATCTTATAATGGTAGGGTTGTCCACTGCACGTCACACTTACTTTCCTTATGATTTCCCTGGTATGTTCATCATCCATCATGATGGGGTCCATTGCTTCCTTCTTTTGGCCTCTCTCAAGAGCCTTCTCCATATCTCATTTCCTCCTTAGTGCTTCCCCCAACTCCCCCATGAGTGTAGAGTGATTTAGACGTTTGATTCCATGGTCATCATGCCTTTATCATGCAATAAAATCTTGATCAACATGTAAAGTGACCTTATGTACCTTCCTCTTGTTCTCTTCAAGAAATCATTCTCTGCAGTAGCATATGAATTCACTGTATCTACTGCAAGCTTAATGATAAACCATGCAATAATATTGTCTAACTAGAAATCCATTGCACACGTGAATTTATTATTAACCCTTTCCAACTATGCGATGTTCTGAGGGGTCCACTCTACTTGTCTAATCCGATTGGTGGGATGAGTATCCTTCAACCTCAATATACACTCTTGAAATAACTCTAGAAAATAACAAAAAAATGTTTCATGTAAATCAATAAACACATACCTTTGCAGATACTGGTGCAGTGTATACCTGGAACTTTCGTTATCTTTCTGTGTGAACTCGAGCTGTTTTGTCTCCAACCATCTTTCAATTTCTTTCTTCATAGGATTCCATGGCCTTAACATCCCTTTTTACTACATTTTCTTCATCAAACCCATTCCAGGTTGTTCTTCTGAGTTCCAGCCAACAAAAAAACCATTTTTTGGATGTTATGGGCCGACCCGGGTTCTACCTTAGTTCTCCAACAAAAAATTATTCATCATCGGACCTTCTGGTAAACCAGAAGACTACACCATGCATAGAGTGCACAGTGCAATATCACCCAAGATGGCTTATGGTAGACTGCAGGATGCAGATTTCTGCAGTCATGGAAGGGGTTGGGGATTTTATTTTTACTTCTACTTCTACTTTAACATGCATTCTACCATAACATTCATCATATCTATTATTTTATTCACTCAATAACACCCATTCTACATAATTATACTAGTTTTTGTTGTAAATAAACCCTAACATATGCATTAATCTAAAGATTCATTCATTATAAAGCATATAAAATGAACACAACACACATAAAGACACCATTTTTACCATGGTTCACCACACTTGGGCTACGTCAACAAAGATATTCTGCTTATTTCTTATTCTTCATCAAAATAGTCTTGCATCACATGCATTACATCATAAGTTATGAATGCTAAGGTGGACCGACGTTGCACCAAGCTCTACATCTTGCGACCTGACCCTCAATTACATCTCAACATTGACTCCATCTGAGCTCTGCAACTCTCATAAACAAATACTTCGACTCGTAACTAAAAAAGGTTCTCCAAAAATAGGTTCTTCACTATGATTATTCATACATAGACTAATTGATACCCCTAGCTACCTCATGCATCCTCTATTTATACTAAAAGAAATGGGTCAAAGCCCATACATTGACAAAAAAAACCCTAATTTCTAAGTGGACTCCACTTGTTCACTTTCTAACTCCTTGCGTGCGGTTGGTCTTTGATCCAACTCTTTCTTTCTTTGAATCTGCACTGGTTTTCCTTCTTTCCCGACACATTACTTCCTTTTCCCTTCTATCTCACTAGTCTTCCTTCTTTTCTGGTGCTCTCTGCTTCCTTGGTCCATTCCTTAGCACTTCTCCTTATTTTCTGCACTTAACCCCAAAATTTCCTGCTCCAACAAATACATCAACTATATGTCTCAACATGTACCTAACATGTACATCAACCAAATATCAAAGACATACACCAAGATATCCAAGAATTAGGCCTCTAACAATACATCACACTACCATAAGCCAAATAGCATAAATCCTTACACAAGACCATGTGAAAAACCTCACCAACAATATGTCCCAATATGTATCTTCAACCATGAACTAACCATATACCAAGATCACCAACAAATTCCTTTTACAATACACCTAAATATATATCAATAGAGCTCACACATGTACCAGCCATGTACTACAACAAATCTACCTCAAAACCATTCAATACAATAAGTATAATGCAACAATAATACCTCTAGACATGTGCCAAGAATATTCCTTAATAGATCAATTATGTACCTCTAGCTAGTATCACATTACCCATAATATACCTTATAAACAAAGTGCCATAACCTTACTGATAAGTACTTAACAAAACCAACACTCTATTTCTGTAGATCTAGCTCATACAATATGTGCCATACAACCAACAACCTCTCTAGGGAAAATCCTCAATCTCCCATAACCATATCTCATGTAGACAATAATATCCAACTACACATAGGAATACGACATACCTTTTGAACCTGTATATAGATTTAATATACCTTATTGTTGTATAACTTCCAACACTCTATTAAGGATGCATATTTTTGTAGTCATGGAAGGGGTTGGGGATGTTCTTTTTACTTCTACTTCTACTTTAACATGCGTTCTACCATAACATTCATCATATCTATTATTTTATTCATTCAATAACACCCATTCTGCATAATTATACTAGTGCATGCTGTAAATAAACCCCTAACAGATGCATTCATCTAACCATTCATTCATTATAAAGCATATAAACTAAACACAACACACATAAAGACACCATTTTAATCGTGGTTCACCCCCCATGGGCTACATTCACAAAGATCTTCTGCTTACTTCTTATTCTTCATCAAAATAGTCCTGCACCGCGTGAATTACAACATAAGTTATGAATGGTGAGGTGGACCAACATTGAACCAAGCTCCACAACTTGCGACCTGACCCTCAATTGCATCTCAACACTGAATCCATCTGAGCTCTGCAACTCTCATAAAAAAATACTTTGACTCAGAACTCAAAAAGGTGCTCCAAAAATAGGTTCTTCACTATGACTATTCATACATGGATTGATTGATACCCCTAGCTACCTCATACATCCTCTATTTATACTACAAGAAATGGGTCAAAACGAATACATTGAACATCCCCAACCCCTTCCATGACTGCATAAATCTGCATCCTACAATCAATCATAAGCCAAATACCATAAACCCTTACACAAGACCATGTGACAAACCTCACCAACAATATGTCCCTATATGTATCTTCAACTATGAACTAACCATATACCAAGATTTCCAACAAATTCCTCTTACAATAAACCTCAAGATATATCAATAGAGCTCACACATGTACCAGCCATGTACTACAACAAATCTACCTCAAAACCATTCAATACAACAAGTATAATGCAACAATAATACCTCTAGACATGTGCCAAGAATATTCCTTAATAGAAAAATGATGTACCTCTAACTAGTATCACATTACCCATAATATACCTTATAAACAAAGTTCCATAACCTTACTGATAAGTACTTAACACAACCAACACTCTATTTCTGTAGATATAGCTCATACAATATGTGCCATACAACCAACAACCTCTCTAGGGAAAATCCTCAATCTCCCATAACCATATCTCATGTAGACAATAATATCCAACTACACATAGGAATACGACATACCTTTTGAACCTGTATATAGAACTATTATACCTTATCGTTGTAGAACTTCCAACACTCTATTAAGGATGCATATTTCTGTAGTCATGGAAGGGGTTGGGGATGTTCTTTTTACTTCTACTTCTACTTTAACATGCGTTCTACCATAACATTCATCATATCTATTATTTTATTCATTCAATAACACCCATTCTGCATGATTATACTAGTGTGCGCTGTAAATAAACCCCAAACAGATGCATTCATCTAACCATTCATTCATTATAAAGCATATAAACTAAACACAACACACATAAATACACCATTTTAATCGTGGTTCACCCCCCCTGGGCTACATCCACAAAGAGCTTCTGCTTACTTCTTATTCTTCATCAAAATAGTCATGCACCGCATGAATTACATCATACGTTATGAATGGTGAGGTGGACCAACATTGAACCAAGCTCCACAACTTGCGACCTGACCCTCAATTGCATCTCAACACTGAATCCATCCGAGCTCTATAGCTCTCATAAACAAATACTTTGACTCAGAACTCAAAAAGGTGCTCCAAAAATAGGTTCTTCACTATGACTATTCATACATGGATTGATTGATACCCCTAGCTACCTCATACATCCTCTATTTATACTACAAGAAATGGGTCAAAACTAATACATTGAACATCCCCAACCCCTTCCATGACTGCAGAAATCTGCATCCTACAATCAATCATAAGCCAAATACCATAAACCAAATACCATAAACCCTTACACAAGACCATGTGACAAACCTCACCAACAATATGTCCCAATATGTATCTTCAACCATGAACTAACCATATACCAAGATCACCAACAAATTCCTCTTACAATACACCTCAAGATATATCAATAGAGCTCACACATGTACCAGCCATGTATTACAACAAATCTGCCTCAAAACCATTCAATACAATAAGTATAATGCAACAATAATACCTCTAGACATGTGCTAAGAATATTCCTTAATAGATCAATGATGTACCTCTAGCTAGTATCACATTACCAATAATATACCTTATAAACAAAGTTCCATAACCTTACTAATAAGTACTTAACACAACCAACACTCTATTTCTGTAGATCTAGCTCATACAATATGTGCCATACAACCAACAACCTCTCTAGGGAAAATCCTCAATCTCCCATAACCATATCTCATGTAGACAATAATATCCAACTACACATANCTTAACACAACCAACACTCTATTTCTGTAGATCTAGCTCATACAATATGTGCCATACAACCAACAACCTCTCTAGGGAAAATCCTCAATCTCCCATAACCATATCTCATGTAGACAATAATATCCAACTACACATAGGAATACAACATACCTTTTGAACCTGTATATAGATCTAATATACCTTATCGTTGTAGAACTTCCAACACTCTATTAAGGACGCATATTTCTGTAGTCATGGAAGGGGTTGGGGATGTTCTTTTTACTTCTACTTCTACTTTAACATGCGTTCTACCATAACATTCATCATATCTATTATTTTATTCATTCAATAACACCCATTCTGCATAATTATACTAGTGTGTGTTGTAAATAAACCCCTAATAGATGCATTCATCTAACCATTCATTGATTATAAGGCATATAAACTGAACACAACACACATAAATACACCATTTTAATCGTGGTCCACCCCCCCTGGGCTACATCCACAAAGATCTTCTGCTTACTTCTTATTCTTCATCAAAATAGTCTTGCGCCGCGTGAATTACATCATAAGTTATGAATGGTGAGGTGGACCAACATTGAACCAAGCTCCACAACTTGCGACCTGACCCTCAATTACATCTCAACATTGAATCCATCCAAGCTCTGCAACTCTCATAAACAAATACTTTGACTCAGAACTCAAAAAGGTGCTCCAAAAATAGGTTCTTCACTATGACTATTCATACATGGATTGATTGATACCCCTAGCTACCTCATACATCCTCTATTTATACTACAAGAAATGGGTCAAAACKMATACATTGAACATCCCCAACCCCTTCCATGACTGCAKAAATCTGCRTCCTACAATCAATCATAAGCCAAATACCATAAACCAAATACCATAAACCCTTACACAAGACCATGTGACAAACCTCACCAACAATATGTCCCWATATGTATCTTCAACYATGAACTAACCATATACCAAGATYWCCAACAAATTCCTCTTACAATAMACCTCAAGATATATCAATAGAGSTCACACATGTACYAGCCATGTAYTACAACAAATCTRCSTCAAAACCATTCAATACAAYAAGTATAATGCAACAATAATACCTCTAGACATGTGCYAAGAATATTCCTTAATAGAWMAATGATGTACCTCTARCTAGKATCACATTACCMATAATATACCTTATAAACAAAGTKCCATAACCTTACTRATAAGTACTTAACACAACCAACACTCTATTTCTGTAGATMTAGCTCATACAATATGTGCCATACAACCAACAACCTCTCTAGGGAAAATCCTCAATCTCCCATAACCATATCTCATGTAGACAATAATATCCAACTACACATAGGAATACGACATACCTTTTGAACCTGTATATAGATCTAATATACCTTACCGTTGTAGAACATCCAACACTCTATTAAGTACGCATATTTATGTAGTCATGGAAGGGGTTGGGGATGTTCTTTTTACTTCTACTTCTACTTTAACATGTTTTCTACCATAACATTCATCATATCTATTATTTTATTCATTCAATAACACCCATTCTGCATAATTATACTAGTGCGCGCTGTAAATAAACCCCTAACAGATGCATTCATCTAACCATTCATTCATTATAAAGCATATAAACTGAACACAACACACATAAAGACACCATTTTAATCATGGTTCACCCCCCTGGGATACATCCACAAATATATTCTACTTACTTCTTATTATTCATCAAAATAGTCTTGCGCCGCGTGAATTACATCATAAGTTATGAATGGTGAGGTGGACCAACATTGAACCAAGATCCACAACTTGTGACCTAACCCTCAATTGCATCTCAACACTGAAGCCATCCGAGCTCAGCTCTCATAAACAAATACTTTGACTCAGAACTCAAAAAGGTGCTCCAAAAATAGGTTCTTCACTATGACTATTTATACATGGATTGATTGATACCCCTAGCTACCTCATACATCCTCTATTTATACTACAAGAAATGGGTCAAAACTCATACATTGAACATCCCCAACCCCTTCCATGATTGCAGAAATCTGCATCCTACAATCAATCCTAAGCCAAATACCATAAACCCTTACACAAGACCATGTGACAAACCTCACCAACAATATGTCCCAATATGTATCTTCACCATGAACTAACCATATACCAATATCACCAACAAATTCCTCTTACAATACACCTCAAGATATATCAATAGAGCTCACACATGTACCAACCATGTACTACAACAGATCTTCCACAAAACCATTCACTGCAACAAGTACAATGCAACAATAATACCTCTAGACATGTGCCAAAAATATTCCTTAATAGATCAATGATGTACCTCTAGATAGTATCACATTACCCATGATATACCTTATAAACAAAGTGCCATAACCTTACTAATAAGTACTTAACATAACCAACACTCTATTTCTGTAGATCTAGCTCATACAATATGTGCCATACAACCAACAACCTCTCTGGGGAGAATCCTCAATCTCCCATAACCATATCTCATGTAGACAATAATATCCAACTACACATAGGAATATGACATACCTTTTGAACCTGTAGATAGATTTGATATACCTGATCATTGTAGAACTTCCTGGGAGCTTGCTTTGAGAGTCTAGTGACCTGACATCCTCATACACTCAAGTTTTCATGGCTTTTACAGATGTACGTGACCTTCCCTCTTTTAGACCCTATATGTACACGCCTTCCTCAACTTCAGCCTGCGTATGTATGCAACTTCCTCCATTGCATCCCACGTACACCTGAAAAACTAGGGTTTTTCTGAGATTCTACAACTCTAAAACTTTCACTGTCAACCCTCCTTGGCTACCTTAGACTTGTGTAACTTCAGATGTATCAATGAGTATTTGCAATAAATTTTTCACAAAATAATAGATATTCAATGTTCTCAACAGGTACAAATATGAGACCCTTTCTCTCTTATTTATACTCTCCAAGTAGCTTCCTCAAGGGGTTATCTTCTAACTAACTTTACCCAACTTCCTTCTTTTAAGGATAACCCACTTCTAACCAATTTGTCCACTTACAACCACTTTATCCACAAATAATAATCTCTCCAGTTCTAGTTGTAACTAATTTATTTTTAATTATTTTCATTTTGCAACAACTTAACTCATGGTTAACTTCTAGTTACAACCACTTTGACTAGTAAACTTATTCTAGGAGATTATAGAATAACTTGAATTCTTTGACCTTCTAGAGGCTTCTAGATAACTCATGATGGTTCTCCAACTTCACTAAGCCATATCTCCTCAACCGTGAGGAACTATGTGACGTACCACATATCACCAGAAATGGCATGCCATGTACTATCCATCTAGAATAGTATTACCTACATATTCATTGATCTTGATTCCTTTATACCTCAAACAAACTAGGGTCCATTAGCCATACCTTTGTGCTACTGAATTCACTACTAGACTTCTCCAAGGGTTGACATCAATCTCTAAGGGTTGACATCAATCTATAATATCACTCTCTAAGGGTTGACATCAATGACAACCAACAATCCATCAACCTAAGCCAACTGTCCAACAATATCCCCCTTTGGAATTGATGGAAACACCAACATTGATGGAAAAAATCTAATGCAACACTGAAGTCATGGTTCTTATTCTCCCCCTATCACCATCACTCCTCATCAATGTTTCTATCTCTCCCCCTATGACGTCAATGGCAAAGGGTATCTCCCTTTGGGATTGCTCCCCATGAATAAAATCTCCTTGGGGTTGTTCCCCCTGAATGAACTCTCTCTCCCTTCATCTGAATAATCTATCCCCCTTTGACAAGGGATATCACTCTAATGCAATGTTGATGGCATGGATGCCAGTGATCCCTCTATGATTATCTATATCATCTATCCTCCTGGAATCATACCTCTGTCTTTACCTCTCTAGCTGACAACTTCTATGAATGATATTTCTACTTGTCTTCATGCTTCTATTTCTCTTCCTTTGACTTCTCTGCAAGATGTTTTGTAGAACAATTGTAGGGATTCTTGTACCTGCTTCCTTTTGGATTTTTTTTCCATTGGTGCTTCCTTGTGTAATCAACTTCCATATATTAAAATCATTCAAGAATAAGCATTCAAATATTCATGTATCATTATAATCCAATATGATAATATTCCTTTATCTCTAAACCACTATATGAACCAATCTATGAACCAATATCTGAATCAATGCTCTCATCCACTGTCATATATCTGTCCAAACCTGCTAAGTGTTCTTACGAATCCATACATGTCCACGTGACCCATATTTTTCAACAATATCCTTCTGATGATATTGCTTCTATTGATGGTTTCTATTTCCTTGTGATGTTGTTCCTTTCACGTCTTTCCTTTATGTAATCAACTGATTTCAACTGATTCCAATTGTTAAGACACTACTAAGCATCTCATGAATCCATCTCTATCCATACTGTCCAAAAATCTGCTACTCAACTGTCCACAATGTTGACCAATCTGTCACTGTACTATCATGAAGTCTGCACTGCTACAACTGATAATCAAATACCAACTGTTTCCAGTGGTCTGCTATATCTATAAACCAAACTCTGCATAACTAGAACAACCTGTGTTGAAGATGTCTCTGTCTGAATACAATCATAGACTTCTTCCTGTGTAATTTTGTCAACTGATCAATCTGTCATACTATACTTTTTCTAATTGACTGCTCCGAGTCTGGCTACTCAAACTCTGTAAGCTGTTGAAAAGATGGTTTTATGATCTATCTCAGCTACTGCATAGAATCCCCCTATCTTATATTCATATCACATGAGAGTCTCCAAGCTAGATGGATCAAAATAATATCTTCTCTGATGCAGAGTCATCTTCCTCTTCATCTATAGAGTCATTATCTCTCCGAACTATGAATTCTCCCTTTCTTCCTGTGAATTGATCTTGCTTTATAATTCCTGAAAGTACAATCTCTTGAACCTGTTCTTTATTCAGATGTCCTTATTTTCTTTCATTTCTTTTCCAAACCTTTCTGTATCTGACATCTTCCTTTTTCTTTGTAGATTTGTCTTCATCTCATGTTATTGCCAATCTTGTGATCTCTGGGACCTGCTCTTTCTTTGCCTGCTCTTCATTATTATCTTTCTCTGCTATGGATTATGACAATATGGTTTTTGAAACCTATTCTTCTTTTTCTTGCTTTCCTCGTCTTTCTCGTACTATGGAAAGTATTGTAATTTCTAAAGTTTGTTCTTTATTCACTTACTCTTGTTCTTGTTCTTTTCTTTTCCAAATTTTACTATATTTGATAGTTGTTTATTTCTTTATTGATAACACTATAATTCTTCTACAATTCTGAGCTATATGGCCATAGTTGTGGAATTTGTAACATTCAATATTTTGTGGGGCCACATAAGTATTTATTTCTTGAACATTTCTTTCATGATCCTTGCAATCTGCAACCTTATGTCCAAAGTTAGTACAATAAAAACAATGACCATAAAATAAATTTACATACTTGGGAGTGAATGATCTTCTTAGTGGTGTAGTCCTTCTGAATTCCTGCCTTGGATGCTCATGATCATGATCATGATTGAGGCTTATTTGTGGCTTGAATGTGGAAGATCTTCTTCTATAGTCTTCTTCTCAAGTCGTTTTCACTTCTGAAATGTTCTTCTTTAGGGGCTTGCATTCTTCCTTATTTATTGAACCTTTAATGGCTTCTACATAAGTCTTTGGCTTCTCTTCATTCTTCCTTTTTGGAAACCTATGGGGATTTTCTTCAACTGATGATGTGGATGTTTCTTTCTCTTCAACATTTGTGTTGAGCTAGACGAATTTTAATCTTAGTGTGAAAACTTATTCTTCAAGGTTCTCAACCTCTTCTTCTTTCTTCTTCATATGGATCTTTATTACTTCTTCTGTTCTTCTTGGTTCTTCAAGTTGGATATTCAAGGTGATGATTTATTCTTCAAGTTCTCTTTCTCATTGACTGTATTCTGCTTCATGATCCTTTTCCTTTTTAGTCTCTAAATTATCTTTTATTGCATTGGGATTCTCTATCTCATCACTTTCAATTTTCAAATGCGGGCATTCAAATTCAAGATGTCCTCCTTTTTCATAATTAAAACAGAAAAAACATACTTCTGTTGATTTCATACTCTTCTTCTTATGAATCTATCTGACATGATGAGCATCTTTCCTCTTGATCTGTACCTGCATCTTCTTTGGAATTATTTGACTCAGTGATGGGTGAAGAATATATATTATGTAACTTATCCCAAAGTTCTTTAGCTTATGAACATTTACCCTCTTTTTCCTTTACTGAATCATATAGTCCTTCCAAAATGAAATCCTTTGCAATTTTATTTTTATTTTGTTTCAGTTCCTTCTTGGTTGTAGTCTTTTCCATTTTTGAACTATCATATCCTGTAACAACTGATTGTGAAATATCATATCCCTGTGCCTTTAAAAATAATTTTGTTCTTCTACTCCATATCTCATACTATAGACCACTTTGACCATCAAATGTTGATACTCCATTCTCAGTGTATTCCATGATCTCCTTCCAGTGGTTAAATTGTTTCCTAAAGGAACTTGCTCTAATACCAATTGTTGGATTACCGAGAGAGGGGGTGAATCAATAATGAACAATTTATACCACTTATTAATCCTTTTAACTACAATATATATTCTTTTAACTTATTCAACAATGTTCATAAGTTCATCATGAATATATTATTGCATCATAAACATTAACATCCATTAATGTATAATGAACAATAATAGACACATTCGCACAATACACAATACACCATTATTTTACGTGAAAACCCAATGCGGGAGAAAACAACATAATTATTTTCTTATATGTCAAAGAATTACATTCAAGGAAGTACCAACTTCCAATTCTATGGCTCCAACCAAAAGGAGGCTCCAACCCCCTGTGTTCTCCAGCTTCAACTGGAAGGTGGCTACAACCACTCAATTCTCTGGCTCCAACCAGAAGGAGGCTCCAACCCCCTAATTCTCATGATCCAAATTGAAGGAAGCTCCAACTCCTTGGTTCTCCAGCTCCAACCAGAAGTTGGCTCCAACCACCTATCCTTGCCCCATCCAATTGCCTTGAAATATAAATGCCAAATGTAGACAACTTGTCACTGTCGCAACAGCGTATACCAACCTGTACTAATAACCTGTAGTCAACCTGAACCAATAACTTGTAATCAATTTGTACCAATAACCTGTACTATCAACCATGTACATCAATCACTCACACAACCTGTACAATCACAAGTGCATCAACTATGCACAACACATGCTATCAAAAAAACCTGTCATATCAACCACATTAACAAAATCAAATATACTCACCAAGATCAATCACCAAGACAACTCTCAACCATATGCACACTATCACCAAGATGTGCATCACCCAAGACTACTCACAAACATCAACAAGATGTACCAAGATCAAGATGTGCTTATAAAAGTATACCGATTCATATATGCCACATCATCCATAAACTATGTGATCCGAAATCGGATCCAGAAGCCTGATAGGGCTTGAAAAATTCTCAAAAATAAAAGTTCTCGGAATGCGACG
>SNQJ01S0020312.1:53023-82433 GCA_010110895.2 Picea sitchensis | reverse complement strand
AAGACAAATGAGAGGAGCAAGCATGATTTTACTCTGAAGATTTTAGAGTATGATGGTATAAACATTATGATCTTTTAAATATATTATAATATTAAATCCATCCCTTTCAGAGTTGGACGACGGAGGAAAGAGATGGGAGCACAAGATTGGAGTGTGAAGAGATCGTAGTATGATGGCTTCAAGTTTTATAATTATTATATATTATACTATTAAATATTATTATAAAATCCCTTTTTGAGATTGGTCGTCAAAGAAAAGAGAGAGGAGAACATGCCTGGCGTGTGAAGAATTTGGAGTCCAAATATCTAAGGCATTATCATATTAAATAAATAACATTTAATTCCCTCCAATGGAATTCATAAGGCAGATAAGTTGCACTGTGTGATCGAGTTCCGAAATCCCCGCGCATTTTATTTGAAATATATATATTTTTATTATAACGCAACTTGGGTGCTTTACGATGGAGATAAGTACATTATAAAATAATTTGGGTTCCTTACAATGCAATTATTTATATTATGATATAATTAAGTAATTGCATTAAAATGTGTTTATAACCTGGATATTTAAATTAGCACTAAACCATTCCTAAGGGAAGGAAAGAGAAAATAAATCCTCATTAATTACCCTACTAGTAGATTAGGCTAGGTAAAATATATTTATGGGGGGTGGGTGGGGGCTAATTAATTAATAAAGACTAATTATCCCTACTGAGGATTAAATAATTGAAAACCTAGGATTGGTATTTTAAGAAAATATTGATTAAGTAACTTAATTAGTTTATAAGAAATGGACAAGTGTCAACCTCTGGTCGAGCGAGCCTTTGTACCCTATGGTGATGTGGCATGTCGTGATGGGTCCACATGTCAAGTGGATATTGATCCATGTGTCATGTCAGGAGTCAAGTACATGGTGGAAGCAATGATCAAGGTGGCATGTGAGATTCAATTTCAGTCGTAGATATCTAAGGGCTTGTTATCCCCATTTTGTGGGATAACTAAGGAGATCATGTCTCGAGGCCCTCAGGTTGCAGATATGGAGTGCCGAGAGATTACATGACCAACAATGTCCACTTGCACATATGGAGACCCTTCTCACCACCATAGAGGTTAGGATTTTCATATGGCATCCACCACACCAGATGGCTTCCAAGAGGCACCGGGCCTTGCTCCATGAGGTACAATTTAAGTATTATGGTGAGTGTCATTTGAATATTTGAGACATTTAAGTATGTTTTATCTTAGACTTCTTTAGATTTCATGACATATGCTTGGAAATTATGCATTTTGCCTTGTTTTACCTTGATGGTTGACATTGTGCCCTAGTAAGTGGTCTTTCCTTAGGATGGGTTTGCTACTATGAACTCACTTGAAGAGCCATCGTATCGTTCCTGATCATACTTACAAATTTTCATCACTTAAAATTGTAACATCCCCAATCACCTAGGCCAGGCCATGCTACTCCATAAAACCACTCTGATACCATATTGTAACATACCTAGCCATAGGCCGCTGGGCTATGCCACATAAAAACAATAATTTTATCTGTATATATATATATTTAAGAAAACAAATATATTCTGCAAATATACAGATTCATGTGGAAATAATAGTAACAATATACATGCAACATTCACAACCAAAACCCATAAACATAAACACATGTATAAAATACATAGCATGTAAATTAACACACAATTGGTACTTATCTTTGATAGAAGACCACCAACTGCGTGCAGACCTTCCATGATCCTCCCAGCCTTAGACCACGTTGCTCAGAACTCTCAGCAGTGGGTCACCCCTGAGCTGGGACTAAACTCCACCCTGGTAAAGGGGTTTCTAACCAGGCTGAAGCTACACAAACAACATGAAGGATTTCATTCCAGGTGCCAACTCAAACTATTAGCCTACAGTCTCTCATTCCCCACATGCCTCTCCCACCCCAAGAAGTGTGCCCCTTCTCTGCTCAATAGTCCTTCTACTGCCCCACTTCCCTTCCAGGTCTTCAACAATAGGCTAGACATGAAGTCTCAGAGCATTGTAGCTGTAGTTGGGCTCCCTCAGGAACTCAATTCCCAACAATTCTATCAGCTAGAGAGAGTTACTCACAGGAATGCCAACCTGTATTTTCAATCATATGGGCCTGACAACCCGCTTCTTCAATCCAAATCTCAAGTTAACCAGGTACAGATACAGATGAAGGCACAGGTGATAGCACAGATGTTGGAAAGAACAATGTTTAGGAAAGGAACATGGCACTGTTCATAACTGGAAGGGTATGAGTGATGAAAACAACCACACTCCAGGAGAGGAACAAAGATGGAAGCAACAAAAAACAATTAGGGAACAATATTGGCTCAGATGCAATACATGTAAGCTACCCATGACAGGGAGGTACTATGTACAACTTTTGGGTTGTAGAGATCAAACACTAGTGTGACTAGAAAGAATCGTGAATTCTCTCGTGACCAGGGAGAATGGTGAATGCAAGGGTGCAAGGGAATAATTCCTCGGTCCCACGAAATGGACTAATTTCCAC
Source organism: Picea sitchensis (assembly GCA_010110895.2). Classification (NCBI taxonomy): domain Eukaryota; kingdom Viridiplantae; phylum Streptophyta; class Pinopsida; order Pinales; family Pinaceae; genus Picea; species Picea sitchensis. Next base: position 79,895 of record SNQJ01S0020312.1, on the reverse strand, counting down.
ATATTTATTTGCATGCACCCTTGATGACACATGGCCCTCCAGGAGCTCGTTTCATTCCACTTGTATTCAATTTCTGTTTCTAATAAGAACTTAGGATATCATAAGATTTATCCATGCCTTATTCTCTAGGAATAATATTATAATATTCCCTTCGAGATAATCCCTCTAGTTTAGTCCCTTTTATAGGCTCTTAGCCCCCTCCTTTCCCTTCCTAGAGGAGTTTAGTCCCCCAAACTCTTTTATCGTGGCCGGTCTACATGTAGTGATGTATTTTATTAATGATATGAGTGTTTGCATATACAAAAATAAGCTCAATGGCCTTTAACATCTAGGCTCTTCGGCCTAATAATCACATAAGCCTTTTGGACTATAATAACTTGGCTCACCATCCTATAAACCATATTTACATTCACAATTAAAACTGGGGCTCAGTCTTGGGATATTACAATCCCCTCCCCTTATTTATGAACTGTCCTCAATGCATTATATACCATGTACAATTCAAAAATTCTTCAAAAATATCCAAGATTTTGCTATTGGAAGCTTGTTATCCACCCGATGCTCTGCTTTCAAGCACCATTTCTTGTATTCATACTATAGATGTAAATCATTTTCTCTATTCCATAGAGCTTCTTCAGGAAAGAATTTAGATCACTGTTCCATTTGACACAACCTCATTATGACAAATACCATGCCATATACACTCCTGAGTTGCCTCTTCCTTGTTGCACTCACCCTTCCAAGCTCAGGTATCCCTTCATTGATACATAGTCCTTCAACGATCCATCTTGCCAAGGATTTCACACACAAGGAGAGCACCAACTCATTATTAGAACCCCACCAAGGTTCTACATTTATAGGGCTCCAATGTCTCCAACAACAGTTGTTCTTCCCAAGAATTCCAACTTTAATCAATATCATCTCATCTATATCATACAGATACAATTATCATGAGAGATGATTATAAAATCTCATTTAGAAACTCAAACTGATTTCATAAAGAATTCAACTTTTCCCCAAAATATGAAATTCTATTTCATAATTTTTCATGGCTGTTGCAATAGTAGGATGCAGTCTTCCTTCTGGCTTTCAACAAGCACCATATTGAATACCATTTTTCCTACAATAATTCTATATTGCATTCAACCAACATATTGTCATTATTTATTGTACATCATACTTTCATTGCAATATGTACCAAAACCTTACGAAGTGATCTTAGAATTGTCTACAACTAACAATTCAATCACAACTAGCAAACCATTTATTAAATAGAAGGAATTATCATTCTATGCATATGCATGTTCACCATTAATATAATTAAGTTCCTTACTCTATTTTCTGAACAGAAAATTTCATGTAGTCAATGCTCATGTGACTACTTGACTTGCAACTTTTCGGTTGCAATGTCCTAACAACTCTTGAAACGTTTTCCACTCCATGAGTTTGTAACATTTTAGTTGTTAGTATAATTAGTTCCATTAGATAACATATATGCATGTATTCACAAAACGAATTCAGTAAATGCATTCAAGCAAACAATTCTATCATGCATAAGTGCAACTCTACCACTTACTATGCATGAGTGCAATGGTCAATGCATATCTATTCAATACACCTCTGCACTGATTTTCAGAATGCTCTATATTTAATTCATGCATCTCACCATTGGTAAATTGGAAGTCTAGCCAATGCCTTAACAAATTCTCCATAAACTTCCTATTGTCTTCTCAATTATTTGGATGCCTTCCTTTTTGACCCGAACACTACACCAAGAATATAATTCTATGGTGTTCATTAGTGTTAGCAAAAAGGTTGCAGTCCAAGTATTATTTAAAGGTAGGAATTTCATTGGACATAGTGTGGTACATAGCCTTTCCATAAACATATCTTACCATAACCAACCATGTCATGGTCTCACACCTGACTAGCTTTTCTGGCATCCATTCCTATAACAGGTTCATACCCTTTAATGCTTTGGTTACTACCTCATAACCAATTTAACATGACATGCTACTATGTCAATGTGTGAATTCAAAATCTAAGAAGCTTTGATAATTATTACATGTCTCCAGCCTTTACCACACATAGTGGTATCTTATTCCCAATTATGCATTCAAATAATACAATACTGTGATTTTATAAATAAACATGGCTGAGGAAATTCTTACCTAAATTCCCTTCATCAATTACGCAATAAGAGCACATAGAACTCATACCTTCATAGATTCCATTAAATAAATTTGATGCTAATTGATTAACTGATGACAGTAGAAGCTCCCATGCCTCTTTTATCAGTCTTATAATCAACACTTCATCTTTCTGTCGCTCCCTTCCATATGCAGTAACACCAGTAGCAACACATGCAACATGCAATAATTATCTCTTTTTGTGTATGGCTGTCCAACAATCCATAACCTAATTTCTACTAGAGTAATTGCAACAAATTCTTTATGTTGATTATTTGGGTTGGTTGTCATTGATGTCAACTGTTGAAGAAAGTCCGATAACAAATTCCGGTAGCACAAAGGTATGGGTAATGGACCCAAGTTTGTTTGATGTATAATGGTATGAATTTTAATATATTTGAAGGTAAGACTATCCTATATGGATAGTAAATGTCATGCCATTTCCAGTGGTATGTGGAATGTCACATAACTCCTCACGGTTAGAGAGTTATGGCCATGTGAAGTTGGAGAACCCTCATGAGTCATCTAGATGGACCCAAGTTTGTTTGATGTATAATGGTATGAGTTTTAACATATTTGAAGCTAAGACTATTCTATATGAATAGTACATGTCATGCCATTTCCAGTGGTATGTGTAACGTCACATAACTCCACACAGTTAGAGAGTTATGGCCATGTGAAGTTGGAGAACCCTCATGAGTCATCTAGAAGCCCCAAAAGGTCAAAGTAGTCAAAGTGGTTGCAAAGAAGAAATTCTTTAAATAATAAAGTGAAGTGATGAGTGTACTATAAGTCAAAGTGGATACAAAATAAATTATTTAAATAATAAAGTTAACGGATAAATCACTAAGTGGACAAGTGGTTAGAAGTGGGTTATCCCTAAAGTAAGGAAAGTGGTTTAAGATGGTCAGAAGGTAACCCCTTGAGGAAGCTACATAAAAATATAAATAAGAGGCAATGGTATCTCATTTTAATCACAATTGAGCATATTGAATATCTACAAGTGACTGAGTTAACCAAAGGATATCTAAGGCGAATTTCAGAGGGAAGGTGAAGTAAAGAAGGCCAAAATTCAAGGGAGGATAAATTCTTTTGATGATGTGTTCTAAGGTATTTTATTTACAGGTCATCTCAAAATTTTCACAATAAATTGTTTTCTATAATGATTTAGACTGCAAAATGTGGAGGCCATTGATGAAACATATCCAAGTATATGTGATAAAAATTTCATCTTGTGGGTCGTTGTATTTTTGGAGTTACACTCCGTGGAAAATAGGGTTTATGGCTAGTACTAAAACTAGTCTAAAACATGTGTTTCGGGTAAAAATGTCATAACTTCTTCACAACAGATCCAAATTCAGTAAGACCAAATTTATTGGTTATAGTAAAGTCTTTAGTATTCTTTATACCATTTTCAGATCCATACAACAAATATTCCATGCGGATCATGCTCTACATGTTCGCTCTCTAGAATAAGCCAAAATTCAACAAGGTATGCCATTTTTGCTATAACTCCTTTTGTGAGAGGTTCCAAGTAGTGAAATATGGAGGAATTGCATAAAAGACATTGAATAACATTGTGTACCATTTTCAGATATTTATTCATTACAGATACATAGTTATGATTATTTCAAGTTAAGGTTGTTGACTAATCCAAAATTAATTCATGTGAGACTAAAGTAAAGTTTGATGAAAATGATAGTCTCTTGTTGTTAAAGTTAAGGAAGGTTTGCAAGTATGTGATCATATACACCATGTCTATTACAGAGTTACAAATCAGATTTGGATGATGAAATTGATGAGGAATTTTGGTTGAGCTACATGTTGGGTACATGGTTGAGACAAGTAGTTGATGAGTTGGCACATGCATGAGGTGTATAGTTGATGATGTTGGTACATATTGATGAGTCATAGTTGATGTGTAGTTGATGCATTATTGGTACATACTTGTTACATGGTTGGAGGCACTTGTGAGTAGTATTGTTGACACATGGTTTATGGATGATGTAAGATACTTGTCTTGGTATATTATTAGAAGCACATATTGATCTTTCTGATGATTATGAGTTGTTGTGTTATGTTTGGTTGATGCACATCTTGGTGATATTGTGCATATGGTTGAGAGTTGTCTTGGTGAGTAGATCTAATTTGGTTGATAATATTGATGAGACAGGTTGTTGTGATAGTTTGTTTGGACAAGTTATTGTGACAAATTATTTGTACAAGTTTTGTGCATGGTTGATGCATTTGTTTATGGTACATGTTGAGGTACAGGTTGATGTATGGTACATGTTGGCACAAGTTTTTGGTACAGGTTGTTACAGGTTGTTTGGTGCAGGTTGATTGGTACAGGTTTACAACAATATATCTCATAGTGATAGTGTGACAGTGGTTCCATCATTCTACTTATATTTCAGTGCAGTTGGATTGGGAAAGGACAGGTGGTTGTAGCCACCTTCCATTTGTAGCTAGAGAACATAGGGGTTGTATCCTCCTTCTGGTTGTAGCCAGAGAATTGGGGAGTTAGAGCTTCCCTCAGGTTGTAGCCTCCTTCCGGTTGCAGCTGGAAAACAAAGGAAGTTGGTGCTTCAAATGAATGTAATTCTTAAATACATATAAGAAAAAACATTCTGTGTTTTTCTCCCACTTTGGGTTTCCACTTAAAAAAATTGTTGTATTGTGTATGTGTCTGATTTCTCATTTGTTCATTGTTTATTTACTCTGCAACTATTGGATTATATTGCTACATTGATATAACACTTGCATTTTATGGTTAAAAAGGATTATATTTCTCTATTACTAATTCACCCCCCCTCTCAGTAATCCAACAATTGGTATTAGAGCCGGTTCCTTCATAAATCAATTTAACCACTTGAAGGAGATCATGGATTATTGTAAGAATGAAGTACCACTGTTTAATGGTTAGAATGGGTTAAAGTATGAGATATGGAGCAGAAGCACGAAAGTAGTTTTACAGGCACAGGGGCATTATATTTGGCTATCATTCGTTACATGATATGATAGTTCAAAAAGGGCAAAGACTGCAACCAAGAAGGAATTGAAGAAGAATAAAAAAATAAAAATGGATTTCATTTGTGAAGGATTACCTAATCCAATAAGAGAAAAGGTTGGTAATTTTTCATCAGCCAAAGAACTTTGGGATAAGTTACATGACATATATTTTTCAGCCATCCCAGATTCAGAAAATGCCAAAGAAGATGAACGTACATATAAAGAAGAAATATGTTCACCATGTCAAATAGATTCAGAAGATGAAGAGTACATAATCAAAAGAGGTATATTATTTTTCTTTAATTGTGAAAAATGTGGACATCTTGAAATAGAATGCTATGAAGGAAATGAGACAGAAAAACTAATTGAAAAATAAGACAATTATGAAGCATACTTGATTAGTGATTTATATTAACTAAGAAAAGAAAGAGAAGAAAACAAGTCACTCAAGAAAGAATTGATGAAACAAAAGGAAAGTATTCACATTTTTGAATAATCCCAACATGCCATCGAGAACTTAAGAACTCAACTAGAAGAAGCCTGAAAGATCAAAGAAAATCTTGAATATCAAAAGCAGTGTTTGGAAGCCAACATAACATCATAGAAGGAAGAAGTAGAAACGAGAGAGAAGATATTGACAGATCATCTTAAGGAAAGAACTAATGATCTAAACCAGCTTGAGGTAGATTTTGGTCAAGAAGATAAAGGGCTTGAAGAATAAATAATCACATAAAAAATTCAACTTGAAGAAGCCAAAAGAACAAAAGAAGTTATGAAGTCTCAAATAATGAAGAAAGAAGAAGAGGTTGAGAAGCTTGAAGAAAAAGTTGTCACATTGAGAAATAAAATCGTCAATCTCAACAAGAACATTGAAGAGAAAGAAACAACATCAGTTATAGAGAATGAAGAGAAACACTCTAGGTTGCTAGAAAAGAAGAATGAAGAAAACATAAAGAGTTATGCAGAAGTACTCAAAGGAAGGAATCACGGTCAACCTGAATCTAAGAAAACTATTGAAGATACATCTTCAAAAAGACCATCCATGTTCAAGCCACAAAGAAGCTTCAATCACGATCATGATTAGTCAAGGTAGAAATTTAGAAGGAATACACCAAAAAGAAGATCATTCACTCCCAGGTATGCAAATTTCTTTTATGGTCATTGTTTCTATTGTACTAATTTTGGACGTAAGGTTGCAGATTGCAGAGATTATAAAAGAAATGTTCAAGCAAGAAATGCGTATGTGGCCCCACGTAACATTGAGTGTTACAAATGTCATAACTTGGACACATAACTATTGATTGTAGAAACATGATCGATACTTCCATGAAAAAGAACACGGATATCCTATATAAGAAAGTATGGATAAGAAAACACAAAGAACAAGTGAACAAAGACCAGGTCCCAGAGATCACAATATTGGTAATAAAACGAGATGAAGAAAATTCCACAGAGAAAAAGAAAGATGTCAGATACAGAATGGTTTGGAAAATAACTGAAAGAAAAGAATGACAAGTAAATAAGGAACATGTTCAAGAGATTGTACTCTCATGCATTGTAGTGAAAGATGAATCCATAGACAGAAAGAAATAAGTCAGAGCTCAAAGAGATGATGAATCTACCAATGAACATGATGATGAATACACATCAGAGCAAGAATTGTTCTGAGCCATTCAACTTAGATATTCCCAGGTAATATAAATATTAGACAGGGGGAGTCTATGCAATAGCTGTGACAGACCAAAAAACCATCCTTCGAGTAGCTTGCAGAGTTTGAGTAGACAGATCCAGAGCAGTTAGTTAGTAGACGTACAATTGTAGTAGTGAAGACTTCATGATAGTATAGTGATAAATGTGAAAGCATTATGGACATTTGTGCAATAGAGTCTTGGATAGTATGAACATATATGGATTTGCAATAACACTTAGTAGGTTTGGAGAAATATATGACAATGGACAAGAGCATGGATTCATAGATTGGTTCAAAGAGTGGTTTAGAGACAAAGTAACATTATCATAATGGATGATAATTACACAGGAAATGGCTCAAACAATGCTACTGGATTCCAAATTGACAGATATTTTTTGGACACATGCAGTGCATACATCAGTTCAAATTCAAAATAGAGTAATGCTCATAAACAACAATGACAAAAATCCTTACGAGCTATGAAAAGGAAGATCAACAAATGTGAAGCACTTTAGAGTATTTGGAAGCAAATGCTACATCAAAAGAGAAGATGGCAGAATGGGAAAGTTTGACTCTTGTGTGGACAAAGGAGTACTTGTTGGTTACTCAAGTATGAGGAAAGCATACAAGTGTTACAATCTGAGATTGAAAAAAGTTGTGGAAATCAGCAATGTAACAATTGATGAAATAGGTGGATGAGAATCAAAGGAAGAAGAAAATGAATTAGTGGAACAACTTTACGAAGAAGAAGAAAAAGATGAAGAAGAAGTAGAAGAGGAAGAAGAAGAATATCAGATAGAAGTAGAAGAGTAAGTTTAAAAAGTGACTCCAAAGACACCTAGAAAATGAGTACAAAAGAATCAGCCTTCAGATCAGATTATTGGAAACAAGGATGCAAGAGTTGAGACTAGAAGAAGAGTCCATTCACCAGAACAAATGCACCAAGCACTCTTATCTACGATTGAACCAAGCAGCCTTGAAGAGGCCAACAAGGATGAATTATGGAATAAGTCCATGGATGAAGAATTGGATAAAATAGAGAAGAATGACACTTGGGAATTGGTTCCAAGACCAAAGAATAAGAATGTGATTGGCACAAAGTGGGTTTTCATAAATAAATTGAATGAAGATGGACATGTTACAAGGAAAAAAACTAGATTGGTATGTAAAGGATATCCACAGGTTGAAGGAATCGAATTTGAAGAGACATTTGCCCCAATTTCCAGAATGGAAGCAATCCGATTTCTCTTAACTTATGCATGCTCCAAGAATATTAAAGTGTATCAGATGGACGTGAAATCATCTTTTTTGAATGGGGAAATTGAAGAAGAAGTCTACATTGAACAACTAGAAGGATTTCAGTTGTCAGAGAACACATATTATGTGTGTAAATTGAAGAAGGCATTGTATGGTCTAAAACAAGATCCTAGAGCATGGTACTGTAGACTGGATAAATATCTACAACATGCAGGGTTTAGAAAAGGAAGTGTAGACAACAACCTCTACATCAAGGTAACTCAAGAAGGTATTTTATTAATTGAAGTTTATGTTGATGATATTATTTTTGGAAGTACTGAAGACATGTTAAGCCATAAATTTGAAAAGGATATGTAGAATGAATTTGAAATGTCACTACTCAGAGAACTATCCTTCTTTCTGGGTTTTTAGATACATCAGAGAAACCAATGAATTTTCATTTCTCAAACTAAGTATATCAAAGAAATGCTAAAGAGGTTCGAAATGGAAGATTGCAAATCAGTTACCAATCCTATGCAAACCAGTTGCAAGTTGATAAAAGATGATGATTCAAAGTCTACAGACCAGAGGAAATACAAGTCAATGATTGGTAGCTTACTATATGTGACAACATCCAGACCAAATGTAATGCAGACAATTGGATAGGTGGCACGATTTAAGGCAACACGAAAGGAATCACATGTCTTATCAGTGAAGAGGATTTTCAGATATCTCAAAGGAACATAAGAGTTTGGATTATGGTATCCTAAAGGAAATGATCTATCACTTATTTCCTACATAGATGCAGATTGGGCAGGTTGCATTGATGACCGACGAAGCACCAGTAGAGCAACATTCTACTTGGATGAGTGTTTAATATCTTGTCTAAGCAAGAAACAATCATCAATATATTTATCTACAACCGAAGTAGAGTATATTGCAACAACAAGATGTTGTACACAAGTTCTATGGATGAAACAAACTCTGATAGATATACAGATTGAGTATGATGAGCCCATTCCAATATATTGTGATAATACAAGCACCATCAATATCTTAAAGAACTCGGTGATGCACTCCAAGATGAAGCACATTCCAATCAAGTATCACTTTCTATGGGAACAGGTTGCAGAGAAGAACATCAGAGTTGAATATGTGGGCACAAAAGAACAAGAGGCAGACATCTTTAGAAAACCACTTCCAAGAGAAGCCTTTGAGTATCTTCGTCAGAGACTCGGAGTAATTTATACTCCAAAATAAATGATTTTGAATGATTATCTTATATGTCTTACATTTACACAAGGAAGCACCATAAAGAGGAGAGTTCAGGTTGGGAGATCAGTTTCAGGAAGATTTCAGTCAGGGGAGTATCCCTAAGGTTAGTTCAGTTAGGGGGAGCAACCTCAGATGGAAATATACCTTTTCCATTGATGACAAAGGGGGAGAGATTTATCTGACGCAAAGGTAAATGTTTGGAGAAATAACATAGAGGAATGGGTCCAGGGGGAGCGATGGTCATAGGGAGAGCATGAGTGATATGACTTCAATATTTCATTTTATGTCAACCCTTGAAGAAAGTCCAATAACAAATTCCAGTAGCACAAAGGTTTGGGTAATGGACCCAAGTTTGTTTGATGTATAATGGTATGAGTTTTAATATATTTGAAGCTAACACTATTCTATATGGACAGTACATGTAATTCCATTTCCAGTGGTATGTGGAACATCACATAACTCCTCATGATTAGAGATTTATGGCCATGTGAAGTTGGAGAACCCTCATGAGTCATCTAGATGGACCCAAGTTTGTTTGATTTATAATGGTATGAGTTTTAGTATATTTGAAAGTAAGACTATTATATATGGATAGTACATGTCATTCCATTTCCAGTGGTATGTGTGACCCAAGTGTATATCAGTGGCCACCCACCTTTTCCAAATCACTCAAAACAATTTTCTGGCAATTTCAACAATTTACTATTTTTAGCAGTTTTTAACTTCCGGGGCCATTTTGAGGGCCTAAATGAAGGTTTTTAGGGATTGATCTTCTCAATGAGATATAAAGGCTCTGTTTGTGCCCCTAAAATTAATCTCCTCAATGATACCTTTCCAATGGTTTATCATGCACCTAAAACAGAGATCGTACGCAAAAGTTACAACCCCGGAAAGTTGATGTACTAACTTACCCAAATGAGGCCCACATGACTTTTGGCGCTTCATTTCCTAGGGTTAGGTTTTTGGATGTCTAGGATTTTTAACATTCCTGTTTATTGAAAAAAGGCCTTCATAGCCTCATTGTAATCTTCTTCTTGCGAATGAGCCCTTCATAGCCTCATTGTAATCTTCTTCTTGCGAATGAGCACAACCGTCACATCTTTTCTCAGAGATAAGCTGCCACCATTCCAACAAGCTTGTTTTCTGCTGCATTTTACAGTTTCAGCTTATTTCCTTATTGAATAGAAAACTGATTTTATTGTATCTCTATTATTATGTGTTAAGAATATTTTAATAATCTGTATTCATTTCATTCTGCTTATAAAATCTAGATCAGTGATGTTGGGCCTTGGTTATGAAAGTAAGCAAAGATTAAGGCAGAAAAGGTGAAATGCGAACTGCGCAGAAGACACAATGACTGTTACTGGTTTGAAGTGAGCAGAAGAGCAGAAAATATGGAACAAAGTAAAAGGAAGCAAGACGTTGGATGGAGAGATCGAGGATGACAGATCAACAAGGAAGACAGATCGTGGACAACTCAGCAAGAGGAAAAATCCACCATTGGACGCTTTGGAGCACCACGCAAGAAGGAAGGAAGGACAAGCTGGCGAAGCCCTGAAAATGCAGATCAAGTTGACCTAGGGTTTTGGTATCTAGGGTTTTGACACCTAGGTTTTGACCTAAGGTTGTTGGTGAGTGATTGTAATGTATAAATCAAAACCTAGATGAGGGAAGAGGGTTCGTTCTGGTTTTGTTATTGGCATGAGCGATTATTGCGTGAGAGAGAGAAGTGCTAAGTATAAGATCCTTCTGGTATTGTAAGATCTTCAACTGGGTGAGGAGATCAATTCCTATAGTTGGGTGCGCAGGAAGGGGAGAGATAGAGAGAATAAGAAAGAAGATCTGCTAGCTGAGAGCGCAGACAAGAACTGTATGCTTCATCTTAATATATTATAAAGCACAGTTCCGTGGACGTAGCCCTAGAGAGAGGGTGAACCACGTACACCTGGTGTTGTGTGTGAATGATGCTATGTTCTTTGCCCTTTGATATACTATCATTGCATTACAGTGTTATCTATGATAGATAGATGTGGGAAGTAGATCTAAGAGGGTACTTGATATATAATTGTTGTGTTGTTCTTATATTAGATCCACTTGATATTCCCCTTGGTTGTAGACATCTATGTCCTACAACCCCCCCATAGTTGCTTTGGGTGAGACTGCATCTACCTCATAGGTGTTGCCGAAAGGGACATTAGTTAGGGCTTGTTGGTACACTCTTGGAGTTGAACCCTGGGTATTCCCCTGTGCCAACAAATGGTTCTGTTGCTGGGACGAGAATCTTCTTGAGGGAATGTCAAGGTGGTTTCCATCAAAGACAGAGATTCAGGAGTGGATAGAGGATCAAGAAAAGGACTTTGTTGAATCCCATAACAATAACCCTAATCTGAGTACAGAGGATTGGTTAGGAAGATATATCTTTACCGATATACGCGAGATTTTCTTTGGAGGAATCCATGAGGAGCTATATGAGTGGTTAGCTAGGTTAGCAGATACCCAGTTTGAGATTAGATCTAGAACATCTGTGGTTTGGATGTCGACGCTAATCAAGAAGGTCAAGAGAGTCGATAATGTCATGTCACGAGCAGTAGACCACTGGTTCGATAACACCATTGGAGGGTACATCACCGAGTTTGTTGTTGATAGAGTAGAGTCATATAGCCAAGCCAAAAGATATTTTTTAAAGGGACCCAGAGGAAATTTTTTACATTTTCTGAAGTTAAGGATCAAGATGTTATTGCATGAGAAGAACATCTTGAAGATATAGTAGTTGGTCAGATTGGAAAAGGATAATGTTCAACAATTCAGAAAACGACAATGACACAGAAGCTGGACATACGCGCAGTAAGAGAGTGTTCAGAGAAGTTCATCTTGTGAACCTGTTTAAGCAGAACTACAAGAACGAGGGTTTCTATAGTGGCAAAGAGGCAGATTTGATAGACGAAGAGAATTCAGAACCCGCTAAGGAAAAGGAAAGGAAAGCTGAAGATCCTCGCCAGGAAGAGCCAGAAACTTCAGGAACTGCGCAGACTATTGAAGTAAGTACTATTATTCCTCCTGTTAATTCAACAACATTAAGAAATCAGAGTAATCAAAGTCACCAGAACTCTCAGAGAACTATCACTAGTAGTCCACCACATACTCAATCAGGAAACCTAGGAAGATCTATGGCAGATGAGATGAGGCTCCCTATATTTAGGGGAGATGGCTGTGAAGACCCTGATCAACACTGGTTCATATGTGAAGTTGTATGGAATATTAAGAATGTCACCAACAAAGATGTTAAAATAACTTAGTTTAGTACTACCCTAAGGGATCGTGCATTGAGCTGGTACATGAAGCTTGTCCAAGGACTTGCACAACCTAAGACGCTGAATGAGATCAAGAATGCATTGATTGCAGAGTTCAAGAAACCCAAATCAGAGTCACAATGTATTACAAAGTTGAAAGAGATCAAGAAGAAGGTAGCTGAATCTGTTTGGGAATTCGATCAGAGGTTCAAGACCTTAACAGGCCGGTTGACTTTTCAGATCCCAGATGAACAGAATAAGGAATAGTTCATTGCTACCCTCTTACCACACATCAGAGTTCCCCTGATGAAACAGAAGATTTCTTTGCAGGCTGAGGCGCTGGAGATCGCCATGAAATTAGAATCAACCCCTATGGGAGAATCTAGCTTAGGTATGAGTCAAATATTGAGTTAGCTAACTAGTTTGTCCCTACAGGTCGAAGACATGAAGAAAGACAAGAGAAAAGATAAAAGAGAATACATATGGTGTGTTAGATGAAAATTAGAAGGCCATGACAAGGAACACTGTCCCCTATTTCATGAATACTTGGCCTCTGGAGCCCCGAGCCCTTTGAAGCAAGTCACCCTACCCTGGTGCACTCTGGTGCGAGGTATGCAGAAATAGACATCACCCTGGTGAGTGTTATTACATGAAAAAATATGTTCATACACCCACAAATTTGTATTGCATGGTCTATAAGTCTGTGGGGCATGATGATAGGGATTGTAGGGCTTATGACCTCATGCATGAAAGGTCAAGAGACATATACAAAATTCAAGGCGAAGTACATCAAGAAGGAAACACTATGCAGTATAATTCTCTTGGAAGAGGAAACTTCAACCCTCGCGGTGGATTTAGAGGAAGAGGATGAGGAGGAGGTATGGGTCGAGGCTGGGGATAGATTATCTGTTACAATTGTGTGCAACCAGGACACTTAGCAAGGGATTTTCAGAACCCTTGCACTACTTGCAGCTAATGTGGTTCATTCGAACACGTTATAGAAGATTGTCCTATGTTGCTAGATAAGCTTCAGGAAAGACGAGGACCTCAACAGAACCCACAATTGCAATTGATATATGATGAACCTCATGGAGAGGACCCTAGTGTCACTATTATCACTCGAGGAGGCACTCTTACAGGAGAAGACATAATGACCCTGGGAAAGACTACAGAAGAAACAGGAATCAGGAAAGCTGCAGAAAAGACACAAACTTTTGATGCAAAGAAAGAAAGACAAACATTTGAGGAGGCAAGAAAATAATTCAGGGAAAACCAAGGTTCTTCATAAAAAACATGACCAGAAGTAAGAGAATATGGAATTCCTTTGGCATTCGATCAGTCTACTTCACCAAAATAAGGAAAAGAGGTAAGCAAGCTCATGGAATTTTTATATATTTGTATTAAGTTGATTCAGGATGAAAGCGTTGTACAAGAGCTACAAAATTTAATCAGACAGTATGAGCTAGGAAAGGTAGACCCCTTACTAAATAGGGAAGTACACCAAGTCTCTAAAAGGAGAAGGAAAAATAAGGAACTACACTTGAATACTCAAATCAGAGAGTATGCTATAGACTATGTGGTCCTCGACTTAGGGTCGGAGGTCAATGTCATGATGAAGCAAACCTGGGCACTGATGGGAAAACCTAAGTTGATCTATTCCCCTATCAGGCTTAGGATGGCTAATCAACAAGCTGTAAGCCCCTTTGGAAGACTGGAACATGTCCTTGTGGACATCGACGGAGTACAAATGTTTGCATATTTTGAGGTAAGTAAGATAGTTGATGATAACTGTCCTTACCCTGTACTGTTAGGAATTGATTAGGCTTTCAATAATTCCACTGTGGTTGATTTAAATAAAATACGAATGACATTTGAAGGAGATGGCCTTAGGTTCATTTCACCTTTAGATCCAGATGAAGGTCAGCGATACATATAGCCCATCAAAGAAGAAGACCGCACATATGAGCTGGAAAACATATACAAACTAACAGCCAGATAGTAGGATTACATTAATCCTATGGTCGATGGGAACCTAAGCTGGCGAAGTGACAATGCATGTTCATTAGATTTATAAGAAGCACTGAAGAACTGGGAGAAAAAAATGTATGAAGTATCTGCAAGGATATGTGCTAGATTAACAAGAGAAGTTCGCTGGATCGACACAACAGTAAGTAACTTACCCACCTTTGATGGTCTGAATCCTTTAGAAATATTCTTGTCAGACTTTGAAGAAATTGTACCAACACAACAATTGTTGGAAATGGATAAGTCCTTGAAAGAAACACCAACAAGATGATGGGGGACACACAAAAACAACATTACAGATTGGGTACAATGTCGTACTTTGATGACAATGTGGTTCTTAGCACAAGTAGAAGGCTGCAAAGTTCGGTACACAGGTCAAAGTTGTTCGAAGGACCATGTGCGAAGTTGCGAGGAAGCATGGAGAAACATTCCTCAAGAGAAGTGGGTGCACAAATTCAATAACACACTGGAAACAACCCCTATCAACTGGTACCTTCAAGCAGAGCTGCGCCTCATCACTGTAGATTGGGAAGGTATGACTCAGAATTTTGTAACTACCTTCTTATTTGAAAGTCAATAACTTTCAGTAGATCAATCATTATAGATTGTAAGACATAAAGTATTTGAGGAGGCATCTAGCCTCCCCTTACAACAAAAAGAGGACGAATGGACTGCGCCCCTCCAGAAAATGCAAGGTTGTTACAACGTCAATGCTGATGAAGATGATGATCCGAGGAAGGTGAACATCGCAGAAACAGAGGGACAAAGAGATGTGGAAGGACCAGGAGTTGAGCTACCATTTATTGGACAGTCAATAAATATTAAGAAATTCAATATTGGAACAGAGAAAACACTAAAGCTTGCAAATGTCGAAGATTATTGGGATGTTGCTACTATTGACAAGATCATAGAGTTACTGCATGAATATCAGGACTTGTTTCCGACCAAGTTCATTGACATGAAGGGCATTAAAGGGACTATGGGAGAGATGATGATCCCTTTGAAACTAGATGCAAGACTAGCAAAACAAAGACCATACAGATTGAACCCTAAATATAAGTAGAAAGTGAAAATTGAGCTCGACAAAATGCTGGAAACAGGGATTATAGAACCTGTCGAAGAATCAGAATGGATTATCTCTATGGTGGTACAAGACAAGAAGACAGGAGAAATCAGAATTTGCGTCGATCTCAGGAAGCTGAATGATGCCTATTTTCATGACCCCTTCCCTACGCCATTCATTGACGAAGTGTTAGATAATGTGGGAGGCCAGGAGGTATATTCTTTTACAGATGGATTTTCAGGATACCATCAAATCCGGATTGCCAAGGAATATCACCATAAGACCACATTTGTAATAGAATGGGGATCCTACCAGTATACAGTGATGCCATTTGGATTGAAGAATTCCCTAGCCATCTTTTCTAGGGTGGTGGTCGAAGCATTCAAGGAGTTTCTACATAAATTTCTAGAAGCATATTTTGATGATTGGACTGTTTTTAGTTTATTGAAAAACCATATTGAATGTATAAGGCTAATGTTGGACAAATGCAGGCAGTGTCATATTGCCTTGAATCTGAAGAAAGTGCATCTTCTTCTCACCATTTGGAGTGTTGTTAGGTCATATTGTATGCAAGCAGGGATTTCTAGTAGATCCATCTAAAATTGCCATTATAGTTGATCTACATCTTCCTACTTCAGTCAAACAACTACGCACTGCGCTGGGGCATAATGGATATTACAGAAAGTTCATTAAAGGATATGCCCAGATTATAGCACCCATGGAGAAGATTTTGAAGAAAGACTGTCAATTTCACTGGATAGAAGAGTGCCAACAGAGCTTCGACACACTGAAACAAAAGATGGTTACTGCCCCTATCCTAGTTTTTCCATATTGGAGAAAGGAATTTCACATGCATGTCGATTCATCTTCCATTGCATTGGGAGATGTGTTAGCACAACCAGGAATAGGAGACATCGACCACATGTTAGCCTTTGTTATCAGGAAGCTATAGACCGCTGAGATTAATTACACCACTACTGAGAGAGAAGGGCTAGCCATGGTGTATGCGCTATAGAATTTCCACCACTACTTGTTGGGAGGACACTTTAAAATGTTTACCGAACACTCCACGCTGAAATAACTAGTCAAGAAGCTAGTGTTGGGGGGGAGAATATGCAGATGGCTTCTGCTATTTCAGGAATATGATTTTGAAATTGTGGTTAAGCCCGGAAGAATGAACAAAGGTCCTGACCACTTGTCGTGGTTGGAACATGGAGAAGAGCCTACTAGTTTGGAGGATACACTGTCAGATGCACAAATGCTAGTCATTAGAAAGATTGATGACCACTTCACAGAAATAGTTCAGTTCCTGTCAACAGGAATGGCACCTAGTGAGTATACAATTCCCCAGAAGAAACAACTAGTAGTGCGTGCTGCAGACTTTTCACTTATATCTGGAGAACTATACAAGATGGGACCTGATGAGATATTAAGAAAATGTGTTATGGAGGCAGAGCGACCGTTGATCCTCATAGAATCTCATGAAGGCATCACAGGAGGACACTACGTAGGGAAAGCACTTGCACAGACGGTTCTTAGAGCTGGCCTTTGGTGGCCTACCTTACACAGATATGCCAAGGACTATTACAGAGCCTGCGATGTATGCCAAAGAGTTGGGAAACCATCTGGAAAATATGAAATTCCATTAGCACCACATATGACCCTACAAGCATTTGAGAAATGGGCCATTGACTTCATAGGACCTATAAACCCACCAAGAAAGTGCACAGGAGCAAGGTACATAATTACTGTGACAAAATATTTAACCAGATGGGCCAAAGCAAGAGCAATTAAGGACTGTAGTGCAACTACAGCTGCGCACTTCATATTTGATGACATCATAACCAGGTTTGGATGCCCAAAGATCCTTATGAGTGATCAAGGCACATATTTCATAAAGAAAACAGTTGAAGCCCTGACTGAGGAATTTGCAGTCCATCATCAGAAGAGCACGCCTTACCATCCACAAGCAAATGGGACAGTTGAAGCATTCAACAAAATCTTGGAGACAACACTAAAAAATATTTGCAGTGTCAATAGAGATGACTGGGATTTAAGAGTACCAATAGTACTTTGGGCCTATAGAACCACTTGCAAAAAACTAACAATGCAAACCCATTTTAAGTTGGTGTATGGCCTCGAAGCCATTGTCCCAATGGAATATTTGGTACCAAGCTTAAGAATTGCTGCCTTTACATACATGGATGAAACTGGCGCTGTTCAAGAGAGGATCACATAGTTGGTCAAACTAGAAGAAGACAAATTTATTGCAGGATTTCATCAGCAAGTTCAGAAGGAAAGAGAGAAGGCCTACCACGACAAACACATCAAGAAGAAGGCATTTAAGCAAGGTGATATAGTACTGGTATATGACAGTAAGTTCATGAAGCATCCTGGGAAGTTCAGAATGCATTGGCTCGAGCCATATGAGGTCGCATATGTTACAGAAGGAGGAGTTGCACAGTTGAAGACTTTGAATGGAGAATGGAAGGAAGGATTAGTAAATGGGAGCCGGTTGAAATTGTATTGTTACAACCAGCTGCCTCACAGCTCTCAGTAAACACATAAGGAAAAGGGTCTAGGTACTAGGTGCAGTTGAAACTGGGTACCAAACACAGAAAATATAGTCTGTGCAAGGAAGGAGAAGAGGTAAAGAGCATAAATCAAAGGCTTCATTGCGCAGTTTGAAGTTGAAGTAAAACAAAAGGATCAGATCTGAAGTGCCTCTGTATGAGTCACAGGTGAGTGTTGGAGGCCTGTTGGCCCTTGGTTATGAAAGAAAGCAAAAATTAGGCAGAAAAGGTGAAATGCGAACTACACAAAAGATACAATGACTGTTACTGGGTCGAAGTGAGCAGAAGAGCAGAAAAGACAGAGCGAAGTAAAAGGAAGCAAGCCATTGGATGGAGATATCAAGGATGACAGATCAACAAGGAAGACGGATTGTGGACAACTCAACAAGTGGAAAAAGCCACTGTTGTATGCTTTGGAGTACCACGTGAGAATGAAGGAAGGATAGGTCGACGAAGCCCTGAAAATGTGGATCAAGTTGACCTAGGGTTTTGACACCTAGGGTTTTGGTATCTAGGGTTTTGACACCTAGGTTTCGACCTAAGTTTGTTAGTGAGTGATTGTAATGTATAAATAAGAACCTAGATGAGGGAAGAGGGTTCTTTCTGGTTTTTTTATTGGCATCAACGATTATTGCATGAGAGAGAGAAGTGCTAAGTGTAAGAGACTTCTAGTATTGTAAGATCTTTAGCTGGGTGTGGAGATCAAGTCCTGTAGCTGGGTGTGCAGGAAGGGGAGAGATAGAGAGAAGAAGAAATAAGATATGCTAGCTGAGAGCACAGACAAAAACTGTATGCTTCATCTTAATATATTATAAAGCACAATTCTGTGGACGTATCCCTAGAGAGAGGGTGAACCACATACACCTGGTGTTGTGTGTGAATGATTCTATGTTCTTTTCCCTTTGATATACTATCATTGCATTACTATTTTAGTTGCATTACTTTGTTAGATCTGATAGATAGATGTGTGAAGTAGATCTAAGAGGGTACTTGATATATAATTGTTGTGTTGTTCTTGTATTAGACCCACTTGATATTCCCCTTGGTTGTAGACATCTCTGTCCTACAACCCCCCCATAACTACTTCGGGTGAGATTGCATCTGCTTCAAAGGTGTTGCTGAAAGGGCCAGTAGTTAGGGCTTTTTGGTACGCTCTTGGAGCTGAACCCTGGGTCTGCCCCTGTGCTAACAAATGGTATCAAAGAGGTTTTCTCCTTATCATCTTAATGCATGTCCCCAACGAGGTCAGGGTACAAAGAATTGGGTCTCGAGCTTGTTTCTCTTGAGGACAAAATCTCTCGCATGCCCAAGTGATCTCTCATGGTAGGAGAAAAGAAATATGATGGGATAGGAGATCCTTTCAAAATGTTGCTTGAGGAAGCCATCATGCAAAAGAAGAACGAGATGATGGATAGTTTCACGCAAATCCTTCGGTGGCTACCAACAAGCGATGCATCTTCCTCGAGCGGAGGCGCCGCCCCCTTCAAGGTACAAATCAACTTCGATATTCCTATATTTGAAGGCCAGATAGACACATATTCTCTAGACAAGTGATTGAATCTACTAGAAGGGTATTTTTCTGTCCATAACTTTTCAAATAGAGAAAATATTACTTTTGCACTCCTCAAATTCGTTCCCCATGTCAAAGATTGGTGGGAAACTTTCTGTGAGAAAAAGGAAACAAATGA
Organism: Picea sitchensis; assembly: GCA_010110895.2. Taxonomy (NCBI): domain Eukaryota; kingdom Viridiplantae; phylum Streptophyta; class Pinopsida; order Pinales; family Pinaceae; genus Picea; species Picea sitchensis. The sequence continues at coordinate 59,854 of SNQJ01S0020312.1, read as the reverse complement.
ACTCTCATTATTTACACTCGCATCCACCTGAGAATCCTTCAGGGATACTATTAAGTAATAATACTACCCTATCAGAAGTTATGACGACTTGTACACCAAATGGACCACACTACAGCAATAAAGAGACCAAGCAGTGCCAGAGTTCACAAATATATTCCATACCTTGCGCACCAAGCTGGGTATCAAATATTAAGAGTGACATCTGGTGCTCAAGTATCGCAGTGATATGCATAGATACATCTAGATCGAAATGGAATTTCTGGACATATCATCCTTGGGCATGGCCTACCGATATGCCGTCAAAATCGAGCAAAAGCTCAAACAAAATACGTGGCAATTTGGGCCTGGGAACCCCTTACAACAAAAGCTAGGAAGGGAGGCCCCAACACACAGATTAAAGGAAAAATCAAATATGGACAGTATCAAGACAACCATTCCATTCCACAAGAAAATAAGGACACCAGAAAGACAAAGAAAGATATCGGGAAGTGGTGCGACTTCCATAAGAGCCCTTGGCATAACATTACTGACTGCCGCTCAAAGTAGTTGCTGGTGGCCGAAGTGAAAGCCTCTGAATCATATGCAAGTTATGAGTTTGAGTTAGAACAAGAAATGGGAAGACAAATCATTGACGTGGAACCCAGTTCCACCGTTGCTACCACCAAGCTTCAACCTGGTGAACCAAACGAGCCAGAAGAAGGCGAGCGCCTCTTCCATTCACAAATGTGGGTAAAAGGCACCCCACTGCACTTCATCATTGATATCGGTAGCCAGAATAACCTCATCTCAGCAGAGGTCATCAAGCAGCTGGCCTTCCTGAAAACATCACACCCACAACCCTACACTATTGGATGGCTCCGCCAAGGAAGCGATCTCCGCGTCAACCAACAGTGCCGACTATCGTATGACATCAAGCCCTTCAAAGATGAGGTATTGTGTGTTGTTGTTGCTCTCAAAGTTTGTAATGTTCTTCTGGGCCAACCTTATTTATGGAAATGTCATGTTGTATATGAGTCTAGGCCTCGTACTATTATTATTACTTTGAACAAGAAATTGTATAGGATACCCGAGGTAGTCTCTCCTAGTGCTATTTCCTTGTTCTCTGCCAAGAAATGCTGGAAGGTCATTTCTCATACCGAGAAATTTGTCTTCTTCGTTATTCACTCTCAGAGTGAGCGAAATATCGCAACCACATCTAGGGCCTCCATGACCGATCTCTCCACACAACAAAATCAAGTGGATAAGGTCATGGAAGAATACTCATATATCTTCTCCTCTCCCACCGAGGTACCTCTGCATTGCCAGGTCAAGCATCCCATCGATCTGACCTTAGGCACACCGCTACCCAATGGGCTAGTCTACCGTCGCTCTCTATTAGGAAAAAAGAGATCAAGAGGTAGATCCAAGAACTTCTCCACAAGGGGCACATACGTCCCAGCTCATCACCTTGTGGGAGCCCAATCATGCTGGTGCATAATAAATACAGGACTTGACGAATCTGAATTGATTACCGGGCTTGAATAAAATCACATTCCGACGCCGGTACTCGCTTCCCTGAATCGATGACCTCCTTGATCAAATCATGGGTGAAAAATACTTTAGTAAGATTGATCTAAGGTTTGGCTACCACCAGGTCCCAATAGAACAGACAGATGTATGGAAGACTACCTTCAAGTCAAAAGAAGGTCTTTTTGAATGGTTGGTCATGCCCTTTGGTTTAACAAATGCTCCAACAACGTTTATGAGGATAATGTACGATATCCTACGACCTTTCACCAATAATTTTGTAGTGGTGTATCTGGATGACATCCTAATCTATAGCAAGACTTGGGAGGAGCATGTAGCATATTCAACAGGTTCTGCACACCCTGTGGCAGCACAAACTATATGCAAACTTGGAAAAATGCTCCTTCGACATGGACATGGTCCATTAATTAGGCTACATCGTTGATCAACATGGTGTGCATGTGGATCCAGCAAAGATCTAGGTCATCCATGACTGGCCAACCCCAACCACACTCACTGAACTTCAGAACTTCTTGGGCCTCGCCAATTTCTATCGCAGGTTCGTGTTGGGATTCTCTCATATCGCATGGGCCCTCAGCCAAGTAACCAGGGGTGGAAGTAAGGAAAAAATTGTGTGGGTCCTGTCCCAACAACAAGCCTTCGATGAATTGAAGAATCGTTTGTGCTCATACCCAATACTTTCATTATCGAACCTGCAACATCCCTTTGAGATCGAGACATATGCTTCAGAGTATGTTGTGGGCACCGTTTTCATGCAACACGGCCACCCTGTGGCATATCATAGTGAGACAATATCATATGCTATATGTAAGTACCCTACTTATGAAAAACAAGCCTACTACCAGTGGAGACATTACATTCTTGGGAAGGAGACAGTCATCCACANNATCACAAGCCACTACAGTTCATGCAAACCCAAGGAAAATTGCAGAATGACCGCCATCATAAGTGGTCCACATACTTACAATAGTTCCACCTCAACATCAAGTATAAAACAAGAAGTACCAACCGCGTTTCTGATTTCCTCAACTGACCTCTAGTCGCGACACTCACCATGGTGCTAGAATCTTGCTGCCACAAGACCTTCGGATAGGCCCACCTCTACGAGACAGACCCCAACTTCTCCACCACCTACCAAATGTTGGGCGCCAACTCAGTGGTCGCTAATTTCCATCTTCAAGATGGGTTGTTGTGCCATCTAGGCCATCTCTTCATTCCATCAAGCAAGCACGCGAAGATGATTTGGGAATCTCACTACAGTCGAGTGGCAAGACACTTTGGCGTCGAAAATACAGTGGCAGTGCTGCAGAAACATTTCTACTGGCCAAAAGTTTGATAGGATGTCGACAAGTATATCAGGTCCTGCATCACCTGCGCTATTGCCAAAATGACCACTAAGAAATAGAACCTGTACACCCCTTTTCCTACTCTTGACAGACTATGGGAATCCATCTGAATGGACTACATGTCGGGCCTCCTATCCACCAAGAGGGGAAATGACTGTGTTTTTGTGGTTGTTGATCGCTTTTACAAGATGACGATTCTAGACGCCTACAAGAAGAACATCACAACAAAAGACACTGTCAAGCTCTTCTTTGAACGAGTATGGGTACATTTTGGGATCCCACAAACCATTATCTCAGAGGATGACAATCGATTCCTCAACACATTCTAGTCGAGCCTATGGTCACTGTTGGATACCAAGCTCACTAAATCCACTGCTTTCCACCCCTAGAAAGATGGCCAAACTGAGGTCGTCAATCATATGATCGTACATATCCTACGCATGTACAATTCAAAACACCCCCACACATGGGATGAGAGTCTTCTCTATGTCCAACATATCTACAACCGAGCACTGCATAGGTCAACTGGCCACAACCCCTTTCAGGTGGGGTTGGGATTCTAACAATTGGGCCCCATGGATGTTGCACTACCCCTAATGACCACCTCGACCAACTTGTCACCTACTCCTCTAGAAGCTGACAAAGCCACCCGGTTCATTGAGCGGATCCAGCACATCCTCCAACAGGTTCATGATATTCTACATAAGTCTAATGCCAAGTACAAGAAGCGCCATGATCAACATTGGGTGCCACATAAGTTTCAGTTGGGAGACAAAGTTTGGTTGTACTTGCAGAAAGAACACATTATGCCATCACCAATGTTGTGGGTGACAATTCTTTTGAGCTCAACATTCCCCCTTTCCTTGGCATGCACACACTCTTCAACATGGCATTACTTCGACCATATTTTCCACCATTATTGGACACCTTAGAGATAGCAGAGCAGTTGAAACCAAGAGAGATCAACCATGATTGCATGCAACATGCATCCAATGATCAAATTGTGGACACACAGATCAAGGGAACTTGAAAACAAATGATCCATCTTTATCGAGTCATCAAAGCAGGGAAGCTCCTGCACCAAGGAAAGTGGCTCACCTGGGGCCAAATTCAACATAAATTTCCTCATCTGATGGGGGAAATCATTATAATGGATACCATTTCTTCCTAAGGAGGGAGGATTGATCTAGGTGGATATCGGTGGCCACCCACCTTTTCCAACTCGCTCAACACAATTTTCTGGCAATTTTGGCAATTTACTATTTTTAGCAGTTTTTAACTTTCGAGACCATTTTGAGGGCCTAAATAAAGGTTTTTTTGGATTGAGATTCTCAATGATAGCCAAAGTCTCTGATGGATCCCCCAAAATGAATCTCCTTGATGATACCTTTCCAATGGGATATCGTGCGCCTAAAACGAAGATCGTATGAAAAAGTTACGAACCCGAGAATTTGATGTACTAACTTACCCAAACGAGGCCCACATGACTTTTGGCGCTTCATCTCCTAGGGTTAGGTTTTTGGATGTCTAGGGTTTTTGACATTCCTATTTATTGTAAAAATTCTTTCAGAGCCTCATTGTAATCTTCTTCTTGTGAATGAGCGCAACCGTCACAACTCTTCTCAGAGATAAGCCGCCACCATTCAAGCAAGCTTGTTTTCCGTTGCATTTTACAGTTTCAACTTATTTCCTTATTGAATAGANTAGAAAACTAGTTTTATTGTATCTATGTTATTCTGTGTTAAGCATATTTTAATAATTCGTATTCATTTCGTTCTGCTCATAAAATCCAGATCAATGTGGAACGTCACATAACTCCTCACAATTAGAGAGTTACAGCCATGTGAAGTTGGAGAACCCTCATGTGTCATCTAGAAGCCCCGAAAGGTCAAAGTAGTCAAAGTGGTTGCGAAGAAAAAATTATTTAAATAATAAAGTGAAGTGATGAGTGTACTATTAGTCAAAGTGGATACAAAATAGATTATTTAAATAATTATGGAGATATTACTAAGTGGACAGGTGGTTATAAGTGGGTTAGCCCTAAAGTAAGGAAAGTGGTTTAAGATGGTTAGAAGGTAACCCCTTGAAGAAGCTACATAAAAGTATAAATAAAAGGCAAGGGTCCCTCATTTTAATCACACTTGAGCATATTGAATGTCTACAAGTGAATGAGGTAACCAAATTATATCTAAGGAAAATTTCAGAGGGAAGATGAAGTAAAGAAGGCCGAAATTCAAGGGAGGATAAATTCTTTTGATGATGCTTTCTAAGGTATGTTATTTACAGGTCATCTCACCATTTTCACAATAATTGTTTTTCTGGAATGATTAAGACCGCGAAATCTGGATGCCATTGAGGAAACATTTCCAAGTATATGTGATAAACATTTTATCTTGTGGGTCGTTGTATTTTTGGACTTACACTCTGTGGAAAATAGGGTTTGTGGCTGGTCCTGACACTAGTCTAATACATGTGTTTGAAGTAAAAATACCATAATTTCTTTATAATAGATCCAAATTCAATAAGACAAAATGTATTGGTTAGAGTACAGTCTTTAGTATTCTGTGTACCATTTTAAGATCCATACAACAAATATTCCATGCGGGGAACACTCTACAAGTTCTCTCTCTAGAATAATCCAGAATTCAACAAGGTATGCCATCGACGTTTCAGATCCAAATCAGGATCCAAGGAGTAACCAATAGGATTGCAAGAGTACTCAGCAAAAAAGATATTAAGACCTCCTTCAAGCCACATGAAACCATCAAACATAATATGAGATCCGTCAAAGACAAACTTGACCCTCACAAAAGCAAAGAAATCTACAAAATAGAGTGCTCATGCGGAAAATGCTACATCGGTGAAACTAGTTGCTCCTTCCAGATTAGGATAAAAGAGCATGGATTTGACATTAAGAATGAATGCATCCACACCTCTGCCTTAGCAGAACACTCCCTTATAACAAAACACCATGTTCGCCTAGAAGACACCAAAATCCCCGCCAAATAAAATCACCTCTTTAAACGACGTATTAGAGAAGCTATTGAAATCTGAAAACATCCTAGTAAGATAAACATAGATAGTGGGCTAGAATTAAACGAAAAATGGTTCCCTTTGATTCATAAAAATAAGAATAATCATTGATAATCCAACCTTTATAACACTATTATTTAAACAATTTAATACTATATTATTTTATTAACTTAGTTTCATTAATAACCCTACCTAATTAACCCTTGATAATCACACCCAAAAAACGCTTATTAAAATAAACAATCTTAATAAAACTATTAAACTTGGGCTTATGAACATAATTACTCATAATAAAAACAATTAAATTAAAATTAACATAGTTTACAATAACTTAAATAACTGAACCCTAATAGACCTAAGTAACATCTTATATAAAATATTTCTTTAATTAACTTAAAAAACCTAGAACTTATGAACAAAATTAAAATTAAAAACAATGAATTAATGAATATTAGAATAAGCATTAAACCTAATAATAAAACAAAAATGAAAAACCCTAAATAACTTAATCGAAGAATATTTTTCCTAGTTTTTTTTTACTTAAAACCTAGCCGACCCCTAGGTTTCCCTTCACCTTTAGTATTTAAATACCAACTCTTCTCATCATTTAAACCTAGGCTTCCTGTCCTGAACATGGATCCTGATTTGGATCTGAATCATCGACGATCGATTGACAAAATTGTGGCTAATATGAACACTTCTGAAAATCCCGACCACATGAATCTCATTAATCAAGGTATGCCATTTTTTCTATAACTCATTTTCTAAGAGGTTCCAAGTAGTGAAATCTAGAGGAATTACATAAAAGACACTAAAGAACATTGTGTACAATTTTCATATATTTATTCATTAAAAGTACATATTTATGATTATTTCAAGTTAGGGTTGTTGACTAATCCAAAATTAGTCATGTGAGACTAAAGTA